>OX030965.1:1064200-1221700 GCA_943735955.1 Piscicola geometra | reverse complement strand
GGAGGTAATAAATAATTCATGTTGAATACCATTGCGAAGACATTCTCACGACCAATCAATCACAAATAATTTGAAGTCTTCATCAAACGCTGAATAGGTTGGCTTGTTAGCCCACTTAAATTTTTGAATATATACAACAAAAGACCAAGTGATGAAGGAAGTCAGAATAATTAGCCAAGTGAAAGTTTTACTTGATATTTATCTTTTTTTAAAATATTTTTTCTGAGTATAGGTTGGAGCATTTTTCATTTCCGCTCTCGCCCGATCTCAAAATTTTTATTCTTTCATCGTCTCGTTGCCTCAGAATTATGGATCCCGTTCCGTCTTCGCAACTCGATTCCCAATTTCGTTCTTTCCCAAAACTATTTTTCCCGGTCCCGACATAAGAAGACATAAATGATTTTTTAAATGAATTTTGACTCTAATAAAACTTCGGTGTTATGGTACATGAAATTTAAATATATAAATAAAGTGCACAAACAAATATGCGGATGAGGATTCGTTGAAATTTTCTGAATCTGAGTCGTAAGTTAAAGTCGTTTACAATGAAGCCGCCGCACGTTTAAGTGACATTTAACGCTAAACCTTTTAATGTGCGACGATTTCAATGTGCAATGGCAGCAAGAGTCTGGTAAATACTCCAACTGTGTTTATATTGCCGATTCGAAACGAAAAGTAGATGCTGAATTGAGAGTGATTTCACTGAAGACATTTTAGTTAAGAAGGATTCAAGGAAAGAAATTGTTTGAAACTCTTGGAAGGCATTAGCTGGAAGCATCAACCCAGAGTTTGGAGGGGTCAACAAGTTGCCTTTCACATGAGAATCTCTAGCAGCAACACTGCTCCAACAACTCGGAGAGATTCTGTTCAGTGACTGCATTTCTCTGGTGTGCAGCAATTTCTCTTCATAAAACGCAAAAAAAATTTTGGGCTTCTCTAGTTTTTCATTTCATTTACTAACTTTATTAACACACACACACACAGACACACACACAGACACACACACACACACAGACACACACACACACACACACACACACAAACACACACACACACACACACACACACACACACACACACACACACACACACACACACACACACACACACACACACACACACACACACACACACACACACACACACACATATACACACACACACAAACACACACACACACACATACAAACTCACAAACACACAAACACACACACACATATACACACACACATACACACACACCATACACACACACCATACACACACACACACACACATATACACACACACATACACACACACCATACACACACACACACAAACACACAAACCCACAAACACACACACACACATATACACACACACATACACACACACCATACACACACACACACACACACACACAAACACACACACACACAAACACACACACACACACACACACACACACACACACACACACACACACACACACACACACACACACACACACACACACACACACACACACACACACACACACACACAGAGAGACACACACACACACACACACACACATACACACACACACACACCCACACACACACACACACACTCACACACACACACACTTCCTTGAAAGCACTTAGGAAGTACACTTATTTAGCACGTGGTGCTGAGGTCAAGATGTTTGTTGTCTCGAAAGCCGAAAGGCATACATAAATAATTAACTTCGTTTCGCATGCGCTTGCGTGCCTTGCCTGAGACCACTTCAACTAACAGTTGATCTTTCCAAAACAATGCATACACATGAGTTGGGGAGCTATTGTTTTTTGCCATTTTACTACTTTCATTGACTATTTCTGCTTTTACTTTCACGATTGAAACTCCCGACATAACGGCTCCCATCACACATCCAACCAGGGCTGTGCTCCTGAGTCTGATGATGAAGATGACAACTGCTGACCTGGTTATCCTCATTTTGTTATTCACATTTTTTATTTAATGAAATTAAAATAAATGGTAATAATTGAAAAAAAAGTTATCAATAATTCCGAACCGGTAGCCGACACGGTAACGACTCACGGCTTGACCAATAATGAAAGGTCCTAGGTTTGACTGCAACCAATGCCCTAGTAACCCAGAGGCGCAAATGAAAATATGCAGCCTAAGTGGCCTGGAAGCCCGTTCGTGTTGTTCGCCACTATAATAATGCTCGTCATTATTATTAATAATATTATTATTATTACAAGCGAAATTTAAAATGTTGCCTTGAAGATCGTTAAGGGTTATATAGTAATAATATACTAATTTTTAATAAAAAAATATACTAATTTTTTATGAAAAAATATACTAATTTTTCATGAAAAAATATACTAATTTTTCATGAAAAAATATACTAATTTTTCATGAAAAAATATACTAATTTTTCATGAAAAAATATACTAATTTTTCATGAAAAAATATACTAATTTTTCAGGAAAAAATATACTAATTTTTCATGAAAAAATATACTAATTTTTCATGAAAAAATATACTAATTTTTCCTGAAAAAATATAATAATTTTTAATTTAACAAAATATATTAATTTTTAATAATAAAAGATAACTTAAATTAAAACAAAATTTCAATGAATGAGTGAAAACACGATAATACAAAACACAATATATTTTTTTACAATAGATTCTGAAGAAAAAGATGATGATGACGTTATAGAATAGAATCTGAAGTAGGCTTAGAGAGTTGTCTCCGTGTTTGGTGGCAACAACACGAAGGGGTGTATCCGGCTCTTACGTAATTAGCAAGAAAGTACTTATGATTTTCTGCAAGTAAAGTTTTATCTGAACGTCTTTTCAGCTTGTCAGAACACATAGTTAACAAGAAAAAAGTCTCTTTAGATCCAACTAATGTTGAAAAACTTGTTTGCTCAAATAGGATGTGTGACAATTGCATTCTTTATCATTTATGGATTCGTTTTTTTTCTTTCAAATATGGATTATTTATATAAATAAATTCTGAAAAATGTTATCTTTTTGGGAAAAAACTTTTTAAATATTATTTTATACTAATGTTAAATATGCTAAAAACATTGCATTTTAAATGTTTAATCAAACGAATAATGGCGATTACAATTTTTAATTATGAAACAGCTCTACTACATTTATTATATATCGAATTAAAACTATATTTCATTTTAGTAACTATAGTATAACGAAATTATTATTTAGTTTGAATTAATGAATTAAATAAACTAAAATATATTTTTATCCAACAAGTTTTAACAATAATTTCCCTTCCCCCCATTGATAATTAGAATTAGGGTTAGGGATAGGATTGGTTTAGAGTAAAACTAATAACCTAATTTATTTTAAATTGCATTCAATATTCATGCCTTGAGCTTGAAGGCTGTTCTAACATATTTATCTGCACCCCCAAAAAGTGTTGCTAGCAAACAACTGTTTAGTGCTGCAGGAAAATCTACGCAGATCGGGGAAAAAGTTGAAAATTTTTTATTTTTAGTTAACAATATTTGTTTGTTTGAATTCAATCATTAAACTAAAAATGTCATTATTAGATTTATTTGCTTTTAAATGAATAGTTTCTAAGTGGATATTTTTTCGATTCGATTTCGGTTTCAATCAAATTGAATTTTCAGTTTCAGCTTAATTTCGGTGAATCTTTTTTGTTTGACTACTCCAGCACAATCTATAGTCTTGTGAGTAGGTTGATTGACCCAATGTTAGTTCATTGGTTCGTATTTTCCCCCAATAAAACTCTCAACTCTTTATGGAATTATAAAGCTTCCACGTTTCATAGGTTTCAGAATTATGGCCAGATAAGTTATCAGCTTTGCGAAGGTGAAGTCAGAAAGGTTCAAGCGGAGCCTTGCCTGATCTTTGAAAAAGTTTCTTTCAGTGTATTTTTTCACGTTTTTCATCGTTTCTTAAAATTCATAATTTTGAACACGTTTTTTGTAGTTTCTTCAATCTAAGTGTTAAGTGTATATTTTCTGATATTTATTTGAGCTCTTACGATGCTTTCCGAGTAGGAGTCGGACATGGACGATTTTTCATTTCCGGTCCCATCCCGTTCCTGAAATTGTTTTTCCCATCTCGTCCCGTTCTCGATGGGTCATCAGAATTTTTATTCCCGTCCCGTCCGCGTTCCCGCAATTCGTTCCCAAAATTGTTGACCCGGTCTCGACCCATTCCCGAAAAAAAAAGTTTATTTCTTTTTATTCCGTGTTCACCGGTCCCAAGCTTGCTAGTTCTAACATTTCTTAGAATTTATTATTTGAAATTCAGAAAATATTTCTTTTATCAAATAAAAAAACACGATTTGAATTTTAAATATTTTTTGAAAAGAAAGTATTGAAGTTAGTCATTGTTTTAAGTAATTCAATTTAGAGTTTTAGCTTTCAAATGGGATGATCTTGGATCTGAAGTTAAACGACCACATGTTGAAAAATTCCGTTCACAGGGAATAGAACTTGCAGGTATACTAAACAAAGTTTGGCTACTTCTTGTAGTATTGGAAAATTGTTCATAGACCTATTTATATAAAATAAAATTTATCCCATTAAAATAATACATCTTTAGAATTTTCAATTCTGGTTCATCCTTTTCAGAATTTTCTTCGTTCATTATTATTAATTCCTCAATAATGTAAGAAATATGTTTTTTGACAACCTTCTCGAAAACTGCAAAAATAAAACCATTCTTATGAGTTGATATTATACAAATTTTTTTATAAATTTTACTTTATATAAATAGGTCTAAATAACCATCATTTGTTTTTTTCAACGGTACTGCAGTTTGGTCTGGCTGTACAAAATAGAATTAAATTTTCTCTAATGAAAGTCTTTGTATTTATTTCTTTATTTATCCCAAACTCATTTCTCATTATTCTTTTATACTGGAGATACAACAGACATGTTGCCATATGAATAAGATCAATGGGCATCTTTTCTTTTTAAAATAAAAAGAATATAACTGACCATTTTGATTTCATCTGACAAGTTTTCATCATCACCCATTTGTTCTAATCTCCCTAATATTTTGACTCACCTAACAACTTCAAATTTAATGTTTGATATTTTGAAATTGACAATGCAATGGTGGCTTTGTTATACATTTCTATTGCATTTGATACATATTTTAAGTACGGGGTATCGATGAAATAGAGATTTACATACTTTGGAGTTTGATGAATAATTCAATCCCAAAAACCTTAATTCCCGTTTTTTCTCGTTCCCGATTTTAATGTTGATTCCCGTTCATGTTCCCGTTCCGAAAAAATATTTCCCGTTCCCGACTTTTGCCGTCCCAAAATTAATTTCATTCTCATTCCCGCGAATACCCGGTCTGACCTCTATTCACGACATTCATTAAGGTTTGATACGTTTAAATAGCATTGATGGACCGTTCAGAACTTCTTCTGTTGATTCATGGAAGTTTCAAACTTAATTTCTAAACATAATTTTAATTTTTAATACATTTTAAAAATATTTTAAATTTTAAGCTATTTCGTAGAATTTATAGACGTCTTGATTTACTAGGTAACTAATCTTAGTCACTCATTTTCAAAGTTGTCCATGATTTCAAATAATTTTAAACAACTTTTTTCTTCAAATAAAAAAATCCTTGTTTCTTTTATCTATCTTATCATATTTATCCGCATAAAAAAGACGGTTAAACAAAGAGACTCCTGAAGGCCTACGTTTTTCTCCAAAAAAAATTAAACTAAAAATGTAAGATATAAAAATTATTTCCACTGGGAGAAAAATGTGAAATTGATCTTTCAAAGATTTTAACATTTATTTGCAGTTGATCAAGCGAGTGATGGAGAGCAGTTCTGGCCGCAGCAACTTCAGCAGACACATCCATCTCAGAAACCACTGTTCCGGAAGGTTCGTCGTCTTCAAGAACGGACACGTCAGCGCCACTCACCGCGATGCTGACGAACAATGTGCGGAACATTAATGAGTTTTTAAATATTTTTTAGTTCTCCATTAGAATGCTCAAAGTGCAAATGAATTTGAATTTTCCAATTAAATCGCAATCAACTCACCGCCTATTTAAACTCGACAGCTCTGTTGCAAGTGCACAGTGCAGGATACAACAGCCTGATCCGCATCTCTTCACACGGGCACGTGTTGTGCTTCACCGAGGCAGGCAGACTGCTTCTCAAGGTTGCTGGTGTGCTTGTGCAAGCGGATGAGTGACGATGCTATGTTGAAAGAGAAATTCAAACAAATTATGTCTTTTAAATATCTTTTCAAGTGTGTTTTGGAAAGTTAACTCAATTAGACAAAAATTGAGGTCAGAAAGCACTCAGGAGAGAGCTAATTTATATAGCACTTAAGTTCGAACGGAGCAGATGCGCACTCGAAAGACCGCTCGAGGCTGTGATGACTTTTCTTAACGAGGTTCTTAAACTGCAACGCGAAAGAAATTCCGAGAAAGTGGCAAAATATTTACTTTTGAGTGAAAGGCGATAGTGTTAATTAAAATGAAGTGGATATATAATAATGATTTAAGGTGTTGAGTATGTGAGCATCCACAATGAAATGGCATAGAACAGACGCGAGGTGAGCAGCGCATTACTGCGGGAGGAAGTTCTCGTTTTCCGAAGCCTTCGCGCGTGCTTTCGATTATCAATTTCAGACTGAAAACATAATAAAAAGAAAGTTGTGAGAAAAGGTGAAAAGCATAAGAACACCGGTGCCTGGATATCACAGAAGAACATAAATAGAATGTAAAAGGAGAATGAAAAGCCGCTTTTGAAGTTTACCTGGAACCTCGTGTGAAATTTAAGAAATATTTATTTTTGCAAAGAATTTGTGATCCATAAAATTGATAAAATAAATTATTTTTAAAGATAGTTATTGAAATAGTGGACGAGGGGCCCAGTAGTTAACGACTTGCCTTAGGTCGTGGTTTCAATTCCCACACATGATGGTGGCCTAGATTCATTGGAAAGAAGATGGGCGCCGTCAAGATCAAAGCCCGTGAACAGAAATTAGAAGCTAACTATTTTCAATTTTCCATTTTTATTCATGTTTAAAACGGAAATCACTTTCACTAAAAATATTCAAGTTGCATAAAGTTTCTTTTTAATTTTATTGTTTTATATGGAATATAAAATATAACATTAAATATAAAAATCTTTTTTTATACATATTTTCATCGTAAATGATAGAATTCGTTTAAAACATTTGTATTGTTGGTGGGAAGATTCTTTTTCAGTGCAACAGTCGCCTTCAAGTTTGTTTCGAAACAGAATTCCAAGTCTCAGAAATGTTGAAATTTTTAATTGCCTTTAATTTCTTTTTGAAAATTAAGCTCTGATTTACATTGAAGTGGTTCCGTATTGAAGTGGTCGCATGCAAAGGCATTATCAAAATGATATTTTTTAGAGTTAAGTGTTTTTCGAAAACTTAGAGCAAGAATTGATATTGATTTTCTTGGTTAGACATCGCACCATTGTACTGAAACTACTCACCGCTCAGCTGCGTCGTTGGGCACTTCAAAGCTGCGAGTAGATTCTGGCACAAGTCACACGACCTTCTTTGAAGTAGAATGTAAGAAAGGCGACAAGGATGGTGTATAACGGGGCTTAAAAGTGTTCTAGTATATTGGTATTTACGGTAGTTATACGAACTTCTTCACCTAAACATACACGAACACACACACTTGCAAAATACCACAAATTCACAAACACACGAATACACAAACGCACACAAAAACAAATATACAGACTGTTCACTGAACAATGTTCACTGAACAGAACATAAAATCCAATATAACTTCAGTTACTTTCAAAATAAACTCAAATTATTTAGATAATTTTTCGTATACAAACGAAACATCGATTTGTTCGGACAGCTGAACTTAAATAGGCTTCCGTTCCGATGAGAAATTTTATCGACTTCATTGCGGACATAATTCATCCATGGAATTTTAAAAAGTATTATTTTCCTTTCAAATTTGGTAATGATTTCAAAATGAAAAGATTAATTTAAAACATCAGGTATAAACGCACTTTTTACCAATAAAATTTACTTTTAAAACCTATTATCTATATACATGAAGTTAACGGCGAAGCAAGCTTGGGACCTATAAGGCACCTTAGCAGGCACTCACACTTTACTGTCGAATAACTTCTTCAAAACTTTAAATAAAAACAATTTTTTCAATAAATAAACCAATTTCAAATTTTAACATTATAACTATCCCAGTTTCCTAGTCGCAATTTTTTAGTTTTAAAAATGGGCGTGTAAGAAGTTCAGCTTGGAGAATGTTGCTAAGTATGCAGAAGCCCCCGGATATCGGACTGCTGGCCGTAAGTTTGATGCTACAGTGAGGGCTTTGCGTCCAAAAAAGTCAAGTCTCTTGAAACTTGCAAGGAGGAAACAAGTTAAGCAAATGTCTTTTGTGAACTACCCAGAAATTAAGAAATAGTTGCTTATTTATTCGAAATTACTATTAGAATACAAAATGAATCTTTCCAATGACGCAGATTTATGAGTTAAGAAATAATGAACTGGTTTCCATTTATATATATTTTTTCTTCTCTGTTTTAACAATTCAACTTCAAGGTGCGCTTTATACATGGATGCTTCCTTATTCATGGTGTTTTACGGCAATGCACAAATTGCTAATGTTTTTATCTTTTTATTATATTATATATTATTTATAATTAATCAAAATACAGAGATTTTCAGTCACCAATTGTTCAAAATGTCTAAAACATTTTGTTTCACGGCATGTCTGGGCGATAAAACGAGCAGGCACAGGAGACTTGTTTCAGTTGTCGAACACTTGAGGTACATAATGCAAGAGTCTAAAATCCAATTTATTGGAATCAGCGATACTTCCAACAAATCTCAAATGATGGTTCCTTTACCACAAACTAAAAAGCTCAAATGTGAAAAAGAATTTGTTAAAGATTATTTTAACATTATTACTTATATTTTAAAACTTATATCTACATTTTAATGTTTTTATTTGGTTTTTAACAGACACGACCTGTTTTTAATGGCATTGTGGTTGAAAAGCCATTAAATTTAGATTTATTTATTTAATTAATAAAAAAATCTGAAATATTTAATTTAATTCGTATCGGGTTGAATGGTTGAACTAACAACTCAATCAAGTACTTTTGGTATGAATGTGAATAGTGGTCACGATACAAATAATATAAAAAGATTTATTCTTGAACTATCAATAAAAATGTTTCATCTGTATGCAAAAAAAGTTTTTTTTTTTAAATTTACATTTTTATCTTGCTGACCATGGTCTTAAAGAAACAAACGAGTTTGTTAAATATTAACTTAATATCACAATACGACATTGCTTCTTCACGACTATATAGGTTTAAGCATTTGAAAATATAACCTTATACTTATACATCAAACAAATAATGTTATCTTATAAATATTGTCTTTAAGTATTTACACATTTTCAAAAATTTTTTATTTTCAGAAAGAAAATGAGTACTCAAAAAAATGGTGTGATTTCCAGGAAATACACACAAAATCAGAGGAAACCGAAATAAGATCATACCTCCACAAAAACTGGTACGTGGGATTCGGGCACAAAGGATCTCCTTTGATTGGAAAAACTGATAGAGTGCATAAAGAAAGAAGAAAAAGAATTGCGAAAAATTATAAAGTTGGTGCAAATACTGTTTCTTATATTGAAAAAAGAAAAAATAGCAAACGTATAGTGACACCTTCTGCTCCCACAAGCATCAATGTTACAAAAAAAGACAACCATCTTCTTATTGTTAGTTCCTACGATGACATTCATCAAAAACATAATTTATTTATAAAAAAATATTCTAAAACTCATGAAATAATGTTAAAAAATGAAAGTTTCATCATGAAATTCCAAAACGAAAAAATTGGTGAGAATCACAAAGACGAAAAACTTTTGTCAGCAAAGTACAAAAGAAAAGACGATGATGATGGATCTTTGAGGAATACCTATGATCTGCATCTTAATGACATTGTAAATAATAAAATATCTATCTTGATGACAGGCTCAAGAATTTCAGAAAAAAACGTTAAAGCAATAGATCGAACAAGTTTGATTGATTTGAATAGATCAAATGATAGTCTGTTCAAGCAAAAACAAAAATTTAAAAATAATAATAATAAATTAGATAGAAAAGGTAAAATCAAAACTTCGAGGTTAAAACAAAGAATGAAATGTTATCAGTTCACCAAAAGTGGACCTTCCTATAGCAATTCTCATCACCAACCCGTCCAAAACACAAGATCCATTCCCCACCATAGAAAACGTTCTTCCCTCCACCACGTCCACCCTGAGCAGGGGAGCAAGCATCATTCTCACAGATCCAATCATGTGCATCAACACTACTCCATCCTTACCCATCCACAGCGACAACAACGACAAATTCAACATAATCACTTTTTAAAACATGGTCAACCTTCAAAGTCAATCCACTTCCCTTATTATTTTCAAGCTTTTTCTTACTTTCTCAGAGCAGTTTGATGAAAGCCTAAACCTCACTACAAACAGTGTTCTCATCGATTTTGCCATCAACAGCATTCTTAAAAAGAACAACCTTTTCAATCGCAGATTTTTAATTGTATTTATTGTTCTCAATCTTTTTTTAACAACATTAAAATTCCGTTTTTTAGTTACTCGACAAGTTTCTTTCAATAGAGATCGTTCGTATTACAAGCTAGCTCGATTAGTAATTTCAAATTTTTTATATATAAATTATTACGTTTTCTTGGCATATAAAACACTATTTTCGCGTTCTTTTCTACCGAACTCAATTCAAATTCAACACACATTTTAAAATCTTGAGATTAGAACTTATAAATTCAGATCATTGGCCCTACATTAAAATCCCATGTCGATACCTTCAACTTTATTAACTATTAGGATGAAGTAAAAATAAAATGTATTGGTTAAAATTCTAATATTTTAAAAAATTGCACAATGAATACAAGAATTCAACTTTAAAATATTTACAATTTTTTTTGTTTTTTACCGGTGCCCCAGCGCAGTTGAATGTATGCTTTATTTAACCATTTGTTTATAGTGGCACAACGATTGTAACAAAACAAATGGAATCGTAAAAACATTTTGGAAAATTATTTTTTTAATTCACGAGCCGGGATCAGAGTATCTTGGAGACATTTCACCTTCCTCTGAGCAGCCGTCGTCAAAAGTGACTGGTGCGTGGGTCGCATGCGGACGAATCATCAACAAGAACCTCTGTGAGAGCACAACAGATGGACAACAAGAACCTCTGTGAGAGGACAACAGGTGGACAACAGGAACCTCTTTTAGCAACTGTCAATTGTCGAAAGTTGACTTGCTTTCGCCACGTCGTCAGGCGTGATTCACTGTCCAAGACGGTGCTACAGAGCACTCTGCAGGGAAGTCGTCGTCAGAAAAAGTGCTAGATGGACAAAATGGTTTGGATTAGATGGTAAAGTCGTTGGACATGCATCTTAAAGGTCGCCAGTTCAAATCCCTGTTCAGCCAACTGTAAAATATCACATACATATTGTATATGATGCCGTGTTCCAAGACTTATGTAGTTGCGTGCTTTGGCGCATTGTAATAGGCATTATTTATTGTTGTAGCTGCTTCTTCTTTTTTATTTTCTCTTCAACGCTATAGAGATTTGTTTGATTGATTCATTCAACGACTAACTCAGTCACGGACATGATGATGAAGATTAATTATTAAGCTACTTTATTTAATTCAAGATACATTAGCTACTTTATTTAATTCAAGATACATTAGCTACTTTATTTAATTCAAGATACATTAGCTACTTTATTTAATTCAAGATACATTAGCTACTTTATTTTATTTTAAAATTTCAAATGTAACTTTTATTTGTATGGTATACTTTGTTTGATGAGCCTCAATTGCATATGCCTTCAATGCAAACAAACAGAAATGCCGTCGCAAACATTTTAACCAGTGATGGGCATAGTTTAACTGAAATATTTAGTGAGCTCTTTTATTAAAATATGAGTATAGACTGAAAAATGCAAAACAGTTGAAGGTTTCCATACTTTTCAAGGCAAGTACATTTAAAGTTTTTGGTTTCACTCGTTTCCTAATTGTTTTGTTTATTGTTCTTTTGTGCTTTATGCTGCCGCGGACGGATTAAATTCAGTCTAGGATGAGTGTACTTTATAAATTTAACCTGACATATAAGGCTATAAAAGTATTTCAAAGTCAGAATATTAGTGAATTTACTGTTAAAAATTGTTTAAAAAATGTTATTAATTATAAGGGTAATTTAAAATAAAATGTATGTGTTATTTCTAAGAGTATTTTGAACTTATTTTTGTTTTTCTTTTGTATTTAAATTAATTTCTAAGAGTTATTTTAAAGGAATTGCTAATAAAGACATGCTTTCAAAAGCTTTTATGTTACAGTGTTAATGCATCTTCAGATTCTGTCAATAAGTTAATGCAAAAATAGTTGCAAAATTGTTTGGACAAGTTTAACTACTTTTTCAGTTTAGTTAACCATTCTCAAAAATAAGTTTATATCTATTAGTTAAACTAATTATTTTTAGTTGAAAAATAGTTATAGGTTAACTACAAATATTTAGTTAGTGGCCCATCACTGAGTTTAACGCATTTCTTTTTACTATTGGTAATTAAGAGCTTTTTCTTAAACATAAATTTTTCTTAAATTTATGAATAAAAATCTATTTTAATAAGTTTCAACAATTTTATTATAAGTATGATGTTTTTTTACAAAGCTAATGACTAAATATGAGTCCAGAAGCTTAAACAAAAAAGTTACATGCAAAAAAATGACTCAAAAATCAAATGAAATGTTTGCTGTAAACATGGAACTTAGAAGCCTCAAATTTTTTTCATAGTTTCGGATCCTCGAAGGCAAGAGTGCAGATCCCCCGAAAACACCTGCATGCCGTCGTATTAGAACATATCGTGGGAGCAGAAGAACGAGATTTTACTGAAACGATTCAAAGACAAGACAAACAGTTTCTACAACAATTGTAGAATTGGTAACTAGTTTATGGGGTTGAAAACATAATCACTAGCTTCAGGAATATTTAGAAATGTATTTTATTTGAAGGGACGAAGAATCTTCGTATGCCAAAAGGCAATCATGATTGCAACTTCTTCAATTTTATAACTTCGAAAATGCTTTGATATAAAAACATAACTACCTAATAAATCGAAACAGTGGGCTCAGTACAAGCTTTAAATGTCTAAATTCGAATAAAATGCTGAAATATTCTTCAAATAAGCACCAGCGTGAATTCCTCAATCGGAACTTTGCAAGGGATCTCACTCACATTTGTTTCTACGCACACCCTCAACTCTTTTTTTATTAAATTCTTGGTGTTTTGTTTTAGTTCTTCACACTTTTCGTTATCATTTTTCAGCAAATCAGTGACGCCTACGCTCCAACAGCCTGCAATGACGTTGCTTCCCCATTGCCAACTGCCCGGTCTCATCTTAGTGCAGTTGGTGAAGAGATGGTGGTAGAAGAGGTCGTTGGTGTCGTATTGAGTTAAAATTCTCGTCTTAAGCCACAACATGGTTTGTGGAATATCATGAAATATAGAGTACATTTCGCCATATTCGTGTGTGGTGATGTTGTTAATGCACATAATGTTCTTTTTTGATGCTTGATTCTTGTCACTGAAAAGAGTGCTTTTCAAGGTTGTCTTTGCGTGGTTGTGTGGACATTCAGGAAGTGGTTGTGGTGTGACTTCGAATGATTGTTTTAGGGTCTTTGTGGTTACTTGGGGTGATGGTGGAGGGAGTGAAGAAGGAATCAGAGTTTGAGAAGACGAAGGAGAGGCAGGAACGAGTGTCAGTGAAGAGTTTGTCGACTCCTGGCCATATTCACTGAAGGTATAACCTTCGATGTTTCCAAGATCTTCGTTAGGCGTTGTCCCAATGTCGAATGTGTTTGAATCCCTTTCCAAAAGGAGATTATCAAGAAGGTTTACTGAAAATTCTTTTAGTTGAGTTGATTTTTCTACCTGGCCGATTCGAGTGCATACGTTTGTAGAGGCTTGGATCGGCACCCACTTCAAGCCGTCGAAGTAAGAAAGGGCACACGTTTGTTCCAAGAGGAAATCATCAAGAATCGAAATCTGCTTCTGGCCACAGGAACTTGCAGGTGGAACATCGTTTAGATTTTTTCTTAATTTTGAAACCACAAAATCGTTTTTTGTATTTATGCAGTCTTTCAAAATGTCGAACACAAGCTTATCAGCCAAGTGCTCCATATCGCTTACTTTCTGATTGTTTTGTGAGCAGCTAGCATCATTCTCTTCATCTGACAAAGCAACCATCTTTGAAGTTTCATTTACTTTCTGTATTGAAGAATTTGAAATGTTTGAGGAATCGTTTGAATCAATTTCTTTTTGAAAGTTTTGATTTTTGGAGAGAACTAGAAGATCTGTGCCCGGTCTGCTATCCTTGCTCTGTGTGAATGTGCTCAAGAGTGTATATCAAATATTCTGTATTGAATGGAAATGTTTACTTTAGGTTATTCAGACGAATTTTGCTGTTATTATGCAATTTTTAGAATATAGTGAAATATATTTTCTGACGACCAAGATTGTGTTTAACGTATGTCAAATTAATAAAAAAACTTCAGAAACCATTCGATAAGCTTCGTAACGTTTGACAAACCTCGGAGCGGTCAGTGTGCGAGAGAGGGGAAAGTGAGTCAGCATGCGACCCCTCCTCGCCCAAACAGTCGCTTTTGGTGCACCCTTGTGAGTTTTTTCCATTGAAGATATTTTCGAAACAGTCTAGTTCTGCATGCATAGAGAGGCTGCTGAGAGCGTTCTGAGGAGCTTTGTCGTTCAACGCACGAATCGAAAAGTGCTTCTCCTGTTGTTTGTATGTTTCTGTGAGAGTCGTTTGCTTAATATTTGCATTGAACGAAGGGTTTTTGCTTGAGTCAGAATGCCTTTTGTTGCTGTGGCTTTCTTCCACTTTGGTGGTGATGGTGACGAGGTGAGACTTCCTCACCATGCTGCAAGCTCTCCTTCAAACATTCAAATATTTATCATTCAACAAATTCAAGTTTTCTCATAACCAATCATATAATCACCAACTTACCCCGTTTAAAATGTACTAAATAAACATAATAATTGCCAGTTTACAAAATATTGAAGTTTTCAGATCGAGTAACCACCTTTTAACGTCAGTTTGTGAGAGTTCGTGAGCGTTCATGTCGCCGAGAGAGTTCCTGCATCTGCGAGGCAGTGTGACCTCCGTGCTTTTGGAGTTTCTTCTGATTGTGTTGAAGTCCTTTTTAGTGAACTTGGACTGTGCGGAAAGATGGTTCGATTTTTGACGACTAGGTCTAACAAAAACTTTTTCAATTTCTCGATTTATTTCTGAATCTTTAATGTTTGGAGGAATAACGCAAGTGGTTGTTTCTGTGCTGATTACTGTTTTCCTTATGATTAAGGGGGCCTTTCCAAACATTTCTCTTACTTGGTGCACTGACACGTTTTGTGAAGGAATGCCGGAATGTTCGAGTTTTGTGTTTCCCTTTAAAAAGTTATTTCCCAATTTTTTAACAGTGTTTTTTTTGTCTTTTTCATTCTTCAATGTATCAGAAGAGTTTATACAAACAGGTAAAAAACTTTTTTCAATATCATTTAAAACTTGATTTTCTTTTTTCGATTGTTGGGTCCAGCGGAATTGGTGGGAAAGACTAGATGGTCTGGCACCGAGTCTTTTCGGCTCTTTATCCAGCTTCTGAATTTCGTTCGGAATCGCCCTGAAAGGATGTCGTGAGTTGACATTGTGAACGTTTTTGTCGAAGGCTTTCAATGAAAGTTCATTTTCGATTTGTTTACATTTGGTGTTTCTTGAGCTAGAACTGAAAGAACTTGCGAATGGCGGACAAGCAATTGCATGTGCGCATTCGTTCCAAGTGCTCTTGCAATTCCTTCCAGACCTGCCCACTGCGCCAAACTTCGTTTTTTTGAAACCATTATCTTTTGAAGAGTTCTTTGAACAACTCAAGTTTTCAAGTGAAGAAGATTTTAGAAATTTGTTTTTCTTTTTTCTGAGTAGATTCTTGCAGAAGTTTTCGATCTTGAGACCTGAGAAGGTCCAGATGGGCTCCTTGAAGACGGTGTCCTGCGCCACTTCCTCGATGGTGTCCTGCAGCATTGAGGAGGTTTTGCTGAAGGGAACTGGCAGAGTACTTCCTCTGAGAAGCTTTTCTTTGTTTGTGATTGGAGTTGTTTTGAATGGTTCCAACATATTTCACCTTCTGAATTAATGGTAAGTTTATTTATATAAATATTTTATTGTGTAATGAGAAGATAATTTATAAAATAGATCATAAAACCTAATGATTAGTTTGTGATTAGTCGGAATTGCTACCACCTGTCTTCCTTTCGTGATCGGCAAACACTGCGTCCTTTATTTCACACGCACCACTCTTACCCAACAATAGCATAAATAAAAAATTAAATTGCAATCTATGCATTTGATGATTTTACCGCATTTAAATAATAATTAAAATTTGAAAATACTTTTATTAAATAGATAAAGTAAAACTTTATACATTCAAGTTTGAAGCTCTGTCTAAAATAATATTTTTAATTTGGCAATAATATTTCTTAATTTTAAATCGTGTTATGAAGAAGTTATTTATAAACATTGTACAACCTTAGATACAAACCTCAGTTCAACACACAACAGCGTCTTTTATCCGAATGTTTCCTTCTTCTTGCAAAGTTTTCTCTGAAGGAAAACAAACATGTGGATGAACTGCCTACCAGAGTCTCCGAATGCGATATAATTGTACCTGCAAAGGCATCATCAGTCTCTATCACAAAGAGCTCCTCATTCTGAATGCTTTTAGGTGGCAAACAACAATCTTTCAATATATATATATATATATATATATATATATATATATATATATATATATATATATATATATATATATATATATATATATATATATATCGTTCTTGAGCTACGAAAGCTTGATAGATAAGTTTAAGTACATAAAAATAAAAAAGACGGCCATCTTGTAATTAAATTTTTAAAACTTTCAAATCCTTTTTTTAATTTTATTAAACAATTTAGAGACATTGTATTTCCAAGGAACAGGTGAGCTCAGTGGTTGAGCGTTTAAATAAATGATTTGGTATCACCATCGCCATCACCATCGCCATCATCATCATCATCATCCTCATCATCATCATTATCATCATCATCACCACCATCATCATCATCATCATCATCATCATCATCATCATCATCATCATCATCATAATCATCATCATCATCATCATCATCACCATAATCATCATCATCATAATCATCATCATCATCATCATCATAATCATCCTCACCATCATCATCACCACCACCATTATCATCATCATGCCAAGTTTGAGGCACGGAGTCTAATATGGTTTCCACATGTTCAATTGGAGCTTTCAATGTCAGCTGCAATTAAATAATTTAACGGTTTCACCATCAAAAGCCGTTATCGTTAATTTTTTCAATGAAAATGTTTGTTAACGGCCGTTAATTCTCGTTAAAACTCGTTTACTTTAGCTGAATGCGGCTGGTTCGAGTGCAGCCGATGTCATTGTAGAGGGCGTTCCATTACGTGCCTCGGTGTTATATGACAACTTTTGACAATTTTTTAGCCCCAATTTATAATGAATACAGCGTTATTTAATTTATTTTTGGGAAATTGAAATGTGTAATAAGTGTGTTTTTAAAACTTTTATTATAAAAATATTTTTATCATTTAGTTGAGTTCTTGTATGTAAGATGGAGCCTCTTGAATGTTGTCTTTTCAATCATTACTAACACATTTCCAATTTCTTCCTTTGATTTTGTTTTAATTTGCATGGCCAAAGACTAATTTTTTATTCTATCGAATTTGACGTTTTTTCAATTTTGAATAAAATGTTGTCTGAAGCACTGGAAAGCCGTCCAGAAGACGTTGTGCATGCTGGAATACCAAATACTGTCTTGACCAATCTGGCGAAAAATCACAAGTTTCCAGCGCAAAAGTTTCACTTTTGTTTCTTGCATCGAAAGATACGAATCCATAAATGTAGAAACATTTAGGTTTCTGCAAGCATTGCTTTTGGAGAGAACACACCATCGTTGATGATAAACAATTTGGGTTCTTCCTAAGACTGAAATATAGAAATAAATAGTTTTATTGTGAATGCTGTGAATGAAGTGACTTGACTGGTTTTAGGTCATATTTTGTGCCAAAAGTTGATCCTTTGGAAAACTTAACACTTCTCCGAATTTCTCAAGTTAAAAAAATAATATTACAAAGGTTTTTTGACATGTTAACTTTTATCAATCTAAAAAATAAAAATTGAATTCATGCAATGAAGTAAACAATAAACCACACAAATTTTTATATATATTCTAATGAGCTAAAAGTTTGAAATTAAAAATGAGAAATAAATTCGTTTGGAGACAGTTAGTTAAATATCGTCAAAACTAACAAAAGTTTATTACATTTTGTAAAAGTTAACGGAAACTAACGAATATTTATTTCTATCGTTAAAAGATTTTAATGAAAATTTTCGTTTGTTGCCGTCTGTTAATATTTTTAATGGTTAACGTTAACGAACGATAAAGGGCGGATAGAAAAGTCTAACGCCCGTGCTTAGTTTCCACACATTTACCAACTTATATATAGTAAAGTTGTCAGATATTCAAAAAACATTTCTACTAACGACAGTTGACTGGCAGGCCCACTTCTGCCTTCCCCTTCCTTTCTTCTCCATCGCATTGGCGCTTCACTAGTCTTAGTTTTTGTGTCTTAGTTACTTTTATTCTCACTTTTTTAATATTATTGTTCTGAAAATATTTTCACATTATTCATTTTTATTGGTTCGCGTAGTTGCCATAGCAGCGCATCCGCTCTGCGCTTCACGCGCCACTGGCCATCGAGCTTCTGAATGTAAAGTAGGTGGTAATTAGCTCTTTCAAAAGAAGCAATTAAATCAGAGAAAAAATGAAAACGTTGGTAAAATAGAAATGATAATGTGAGGGTTCGAAAAACTTGTATGATGGAATAAATTTGAATAAGACTTCCTCACAGGAAGAAATCACGGTTTTTATACTTAGGAGCGTCTTATATAGGAAAGAAATTGATTGGTCAAACCGAAGTGATAATTTGAAGTTTTTTGCAAATTACACGATCTAACGTTAAGTTTGTCAAAAAGTGAAAAAATAACAAACAAAAAAGTATAAAAACAAAATTCAAAGCAGTGCATGGAATAGCATGAAGGAGAAAGAAGTTACGGTATTCATGTTGTTCACTTCGTCGTTTGTTGCCAGGTCGTTGAGTAGAATGATGCCAGAATGTTTTTGGCAATGACGCTGATATTTGAAGATTTTGAATGAGGCTTCTGATACTAATGAAAATGATGGTGATTATGATGGAGTGCCATCAATTCCTCAACGTTTCAACTTAATTAATAGCTGCTTCAAAATTGAATGAAAAAAATTTACTGAAAAAAGAATCTAAAATAATTTTTTACCGTAAAAGAATAAAGAGTATTTTGTCCTCAAAAAGACACATTTGGTTTTTGTGACGAAATTACACTGTGGGCCAAAAAAACATGCCACTGTATATTTGTTTATAACTTTGGGAAATATTAATCAGTTCTCGATTATTTTCTCACTCAAAAAGGAATGGAAAAAAGGATTGAAAAAAGTTTACATTGATTTCTTCAATACGCTGTACTTTTATTTCGCGAAACGTAAACAAGTGTAAAATTAGCAAAAACAGTTTTTTAAAACACATAAAAATGTTTTTAATTTTTCAATTTTATAAAAATGTTAACTTTTTAATTTAGGCTGTTAATTTTAAAATCGTTACTTTTTTATTTATATTTTATTTAAAAAAATTCTGTTGCGAACGCGTTCAATTTTCAGCCAGTCGGTGATGGTTTCTGTGGGCGTGTCAAAGCTTGGCCAAACGCATCTGATTTTTTTTTGCGCTTCAAGTTAAAATCAATGGCGCATATTACAAAGATGAGCTGTTAAGAAAAGAGCTACTGTCTGTGATAAAGGATATTTGAGGTAACTTCTTCATCTTCCAGCAAGCTGGCGCGCCATTACACTGGGCGCGTCAGACAGTCACCTTGTTAAAGCAAGAGAACCATGAATTCATTCTCCAAATCTGTGGCCTCCAAACATTGCAGATCCTAAACCCGTTGATTTCAAAATTTGAAGAGAAATGCAGCAGCGGGTCTACCAAACCAAAGTCACAACGTCAAAGAACCGAAGGAGTGACTGATTACCGTCTGGAACGAACTGAAGCAAAGCGTCATCGACGAAGCTATTGACAACTGGCGCATGGGGTATTTTTATTGACAGCTCAAAAAGCAGTTTAAAATGCTCAGTATTTTATTTTTTTCATTTTGAACATTCTTTTAATATTTAAGATTAAAATATTTTTGTAATTTGAATAAAATTAATTTAAATATCTTGTCTGCCAGTTCAAAAGATGTAGTTCCACAGAGCTACAAACTCAAGTATGCAGGTGCAAGAAGCTTTTTTGTTGCAGCACCGACTCTTTGGAATAGTCTTCCCAATAGACTACAATTCCCGAGCTCGACCGCGACATTCAGCCGTTCCCTGAATACGTACTTGTTTGGAGGACCACAATAACCCACAAATTTACTGCTCATTTTTTCCATTCATCAATTTCTTGCTTCCCAATTTTATCTTTATTTTTTTAACAAATGGTTAATAATAATTTTAAAATAAATAATAATAATAATATAATATATATAAAATTGTATGTATAAAATTTTTTTTTCTATTTATTTTTATTTCTGTTAAAAAAGCAAATAAATGAATATTTTTCTAATAAAAAAAATATATAAAGAGTAATAATATATTTATTTATGTTCTTTGTCATTAAATATAGTATTTACTTCTACTTAATGTCTGTCCTGTATGTATGTATATATATACGTACATTTTGTATTTCTATTTTGTTTGTTTTTTCCTATTTTGTTTAATATTATTTATTTTATTTATTTTTTTGACTTTATTTATACTTATCAATGATTTATTTCTTCATTTATCACTAATAATATCATTATTAACTTTTCCATAACTAAGTGGTCTTGAAGCCCATCCGGGTTTACGCCACGCTAATAATAATCGTCGTTGTATTGTATTGTACTGCTAGCAAAAACTATTGCCATAATAATAATAATAATAATAATTTTGGTTTTTGTATAGCGCCCGGTCACGCAACTGAAGCGCTTTCACTGCGTCGTAATGCAATAAAGAAATAAAAATAATTATAATAGTAATGTCATAAATAGGAAAGCTAAGAGTAGCATGGAGTAATTATTATGAGTGATAAGCTAAGTTAAAATGAGTTTTCAGTTTGGCTTTGAAAATTGGTTGATGTTGCGAAGTGCAGGTGGAAGGGCATTCCAAGTTGTTGGAGCTGCGTGACAGAATGCTCTTTTTGAGATGTTATTTGTAGTGGATTCTTGTTTGAAGAAAAGAGAGAAGATGAAGATGAACGCAGCCTTCTTTAAAACTGACTGTAGACGATTTATTTTTTGATTGGTGATATTATATAATAGCGAGTTACAGTAGTCAAGTCTGCTTAATATTAGACATCGGGAAAGTGAAGCGGAGAGATCAGTAGAAATCAAGAGCGGCGATCTGCGGAAAATCTAGGAGAGGTCCTTCTCGGGGTTGGAATCAAAGAACCGATATCGGCCAATACAGTACCAGCGAACTATTTAGTATTGTTTGCTGTATTGCCCATTCCTTTTGTATCAACTATTAATATTTGTATCGCCAAACATTAAAAAAAGGTTCGATACTCAATAAAAATACTTTTCTATTGCTACTATAAGTAGAAGGACATAAGTAGGCAAAAAATTGAAAAATTGGAAACTCGCTACGTCCTGCTCTAACACATTGCAGTCTTCTGTGCCGTTAACCACAACACCAAACTGTCATGATTCGGCATTAACAGTGCACATTATGTTTTTAACGATAGAAAAGAGCTAAAAGCATCACCATTGTATTTTGGCAGTCATGTGATATAAAACTTGTAGTTTGATTTAACCACAACTTAAGTTAATGTTCGAAGCCTTTTGAAATTCATTAACTTTGGTTCATCTGAAAAATTGAAAGGGTCGATATTAAGGTGGACCTCAGAACCCCCCTATAAACATCGCCCATGCAAAATAAGTAACAAAATATGAATGATTTTTTAACTAAAAATCTTAATCTTTCCGCTTGCAAAAATTAACCAATAATTTCTGAAAAGCATCTTGAATGTCTGCTTGCAAAAATTTAACAAGTTTTATTTTTTTATATAAATATAATTCATTAATTTAAATCCATAAATATAAAAAGAAGAGTAGGTGGAGGAGCATTTGATTAAGCAAAGAATAAGTTTGTTCCAGGCAGTTATCACTTTAACAACGCCTACTCAAAATATATTACTGAATAAAAATTCTGTTTCATGCTATGGTTGACGATTATGCTTGTATTAAGATATGAGTTGAGAAATTATTCTATTTGAAAAATTGAAGGGGCTTCATGTTAAGATGGACCCCAGGACCCCCCAGCATCACTGCCCATACATACTCACAATGTATTACTGTATTAGCATGTTTTTATGCCATGGTTGACGATCAGGCTCGTATCAAAATGAGAGTTGATAAATGTGTATTTTAAAAGAGTGAGGGGGTCCTTATAAAAGCGGACCCAAGGACCCCTCCAGGATTCCTGCCCACGCCATAGAGATAAAAAAAAGTATGTGGAGTATTTAAGTAAGCAAAGAATATTTATGTCTTAGGCAGCTATCTCTATAACTAAAAATACTCACAATGTATTACTGTATAAACATTAACTTTTATGCCATGGTTGACGATTATGATTATATAAAAATAGGAATTTGTAAATAAAACATTTGGAAACAGGTGTGGAGTTCGTGACCCCAGGACACCCTCAGGATCGCTACCCATGGTAATAAATGACATGAAACACATGAGTATTCTTTTACTCAGAAAATATTGAGTAAACTTATTTGCAGTTAGTGAATATTTTCATAATCTACATCAAATTAATGAATAAATTGAAAAATCAAAGTTTTAAGATTTTGATTTTAACATTTTTTGAGCTTGAGTCATGTGTAGAAAAGTCATTCTGAAGACAGTCTGTCCTTCATCTGCAGAGCTCATCTTTCTGGTGAAGTAGGTAGCCAGTGGGTGCTTGCAAGCTTTGCACTAGTGCTCAATTTGAAGCCCTAGCACTTCTTTCTCCAGATTATTCATGTTTTCTATTTTATTTTTCCATTATTGATTGGTAAAAAAATATTTTAAATAATTAATTAGTCCCTTTTTAGTATTTTTTTATTATAATTGTTTCTGAAAATTATTTTACGTTCATTAAAGTTGATAAAATTATATAAAAAGCACTTTTTCCTCCAGTGGAATATTTTATATTTCCTACAATTGGTACAAATTATTTAAAATAATTAATTAGTTTTACATAAAGAGCACTTCTTCCTCCAGTGGAAGCTTGCAAGCTTTGCACTGGAGCTCAATCAGAGGCCCTAGCACTTCTTCCTCCAGATTATTCATGTCTTCTATTTGATTTTTCCATTATTAATTAGTTTCTTCTTAGTATTTGTTAATTTAAATTGTTTCTAAAAATTTTTTTACATTCATTAAAAGTAATAAAATTATATAAAAAGCACTCTTTCCTGATTAATCTTTTCCTGGGAGCTCTAACCCCATTTCTCATAAAACTCAGAAAGTTTCCTGTCTTCTATTTGATATTTCCTACATAAGCGGAAAAATATTTTAAATATCTATTTAGTTTTTTATTCCTATTTATTTATTAAATTTGTTTTTAAAAATTATTTACATGAATTAAATTTAGTAAAATTATATAAAACGTTTTTTCCCATGAAAATCTCTTTTTGAAGACTTTTTATCTTGAAGACTTTTTGTCTTTAAGATTTTTTGTCCTGAAGACCTTTTATCTTGAAGACTTTTTTTCCGAAGACTTTCTAACCGTTTACTAATTTTTAGAATATTTAACTAAACTAGAAAAAAAGTAGTTACACTTTTCCAAACTATTTTGCAACTCTTTTTTTATTCACTTATTAAGAAGCAAAATCTGAAGCAGCATTAACACTTCAACATTGAGAAGCACTAACCGTCCTCTGCAGCATTAAGCACAAAAAGAACAGAAAATAAAACAATTAAGAAACTTTAAATGTATTTGTCTTGAAAATATGTAAAAATTAAACTGTATTTGTTCAGTTTAAAAGTCATATTTTAAAAAAAGTTAACTAAAATATTTTAGTCAAATTATTTAGTTGGCAACTGAAATATTTCATTTTAACTGTCATTTTAACTAAATTATATTTTTTGGTTAAACTATGCAGGAAACTATTAAAATAGCTAAACTATTAGTTAAAAAAACTTTAATTTGTATTTAACAATTTTACCTAATTTATAACAAATTTGATAACAATCGTTTTAAATTGTTTTGATTTAATCTGTAGAAGTTGTAAGCATAAGTTGTTTTTAAAGAACTTTCTAGCCTGAAAACAATAAAAATAAAAATTTCAGAAAAAAATATTTTCTTTATTGATTTCACAGTTTTGAAAACTTTAATACTTTTATTTGTAAAGGTATTCAGGTGAACTTTTCAGACTATGTTTGAAATGTAGAGTTCAACCTATGTATAAATTTCATTACTGTCAAGAAAACATAAGTACTCGTTGCTAAGGCCAATGTGGTCAATAATATTCGAACTTTAAATGCGATTTTTTCTAAATGAGAATCCGAAATAAGCTCGACTTAGAATTTCTGTAAGTCTGGCTAGGAATAAATTGTAAGAAAGTAAATGCTGTTTTAGAAAGCCGAGAATGAGCTGAACCTGAATACATCAATAACTCATATTTTTTGGAACATGCTACTGGTCTTGTCGTACATGATCACATCTGTTTGGCTTAAATGAATATTAATTAAACGATGTCCTAGTAGCCCATAGGCGCATATGAAAGAGTACAACTAAAAGGCCTTAGAGTCGTAAGGTTTCATGCCACTGTAACAATCCTCGTCATTATTATTTGTTATTTGTTTATGAAAGTGATGACGTAAGAATCAAACCTTTTCCACTCATACTATTGTTCAATCTAATCATATTCGTAGCTTAGGATTTATTTTTGACTCAAAATTAACCTTATCAAACCAAATTCTATCAGTCACTAAATCTTGCTATTTTCATCTCAGACGGATCAGACAATTATTACCTTACTTAGATGACCCTTCTTTAGAGATGTTAGTCTCTGCACTTGTTTTATCTCGAATTGACTATTGTAACTCACTCTATTATAATTTACCTGAATCTACTTTAAAACCATTAAATAAAGTATTTAATTATGCAGCTAGAGTCGTTAGCCGTACTCCTATTTATCACCACATTACACCCTCTCTCATCTTATTAAATTGGCTCTCCATCAAATTTAGGAATGTATTTAAAATCTGTGTTTTTATGTTTAAATTAAAAAACTCCCCAGTATCCCCAATATACCTCAATCATTAATAACTCACCCTCATAGAAGTCATTTAAGATCATGCACTTAAAATCGTTATTTCATCCCTTTCATTAATAACTCTTATGCTAAACGTTCTTTCCATTATGCAGGTCCATATATTTAAAACTCATCACCTCCTTATTTAACTACTTCTGAATCATTATTTACTTTTCGTAAGGATCTGAAGACATATCTGTTTAAAAAATTCATTTAAGAGCGCTCTTGAATTTGAAGAAAAAGCGCTATAGAAATCTATTTGATTGATTGATTGAAACCTTGCTGAACAACGAAAAAACAGTACTATTTTATTGAACAGACGATATATTTATATAGATTATATTTACTCTAATCCGAATTAGTTTAGGAAGGTACAAATTATTTAGATTGCTACCCCTTCCGAAAACATGTTTTGACTGGCATTTTACTTGAATGAGTCTCTTGCATTGCACAGCTTCAGCTCTAATCTGAATACAAATTGAAAAAGTGGAAAGACTCAGACAGCAATGCGAAAGGCACATTGAGTTCCTCCTTCGAAGTTGTTTACTGAGATTTCATTTTCGTGTTCTTTCAGATTGAAACCAGTTTTAAGTCAGGATTTTCCACGCTAAACATTTATCAAAGTACAATCAGTGAAATGCTTTTGGGTTCGTTGATTTATAATTGAATTATATTTCATTGTCATTTATATACTTTTAAAGTTAGAAAACAATTATATTATAAAATTTTTTATAAAATGGGGGAAAATCAGCATCTAATGTGCATTTTTTAAAATCATTTAGACCACATCTTTAGTTTGTGTCCTATCAAGAATGATTTCAGTAAAAAATATATTTCAAGAAAATATAAATAAATGAAATACACGATATGTACAACATGCATGTGTGGTGTACACATAAACGTGCACTGTCATCTGTGTGTACGAAGCCATTGTTGGTGATGTGTGCATGTTGTGTGGAGTCTTTAATGCTTTTTGGTGTCTTGCTTGAGGCTGTTTAAGGACGTTTTGAACGAAATTATAAGCATTAATCATTTAAAATGTGTAAAAATGAAATTAAATTGTTGTTCTGATTGACCACTGAGGCTTTAAATGATTAAATATAACAAATAATTATCCGAAGAGTAGATTGCTGGTTCTTAAAATTGCTAATAATGATTAGCAATGGCTGACTAGACAAACTTTGACTTTTTTTAAAGTACAATTACAATAAAGCAATATTATGGTCAGCAACTGAATAAAGTAAGTTGTATAAAAAAGCGGAAGAGTTGAACATCATAAAATAAAAAAAATTACGATATTGAAAGATTAAAAAATAAACTAGAAATAGTTTGAGAGTAAAACTTAAAAGACAAGCTGAATGGGACTACAATGACTTCAGCAAATAACGTTAGATGTTTCCTACCGCATAATATTTTTATATAATTAATTTTCATCATATATATAAAAAATTTATTTAGTTTTTAAGTAAAATAGAAGTTATAATAAATTTAACATGTAAATGTTTTTATTTAAAAGCAGACGACACTAAAACGTTCCTACCATCTAAGTCTCTCTAAAAAAATGTGTGAAACAAGGAATAAAAATGTTTACAAAAATATATATAAACAATTTTTTTTCTACAAATTGTTAGATTTTGAATTAAAAATTACGCAATTCTAAAGTTGAAATTGAAAAACTGCTGTCTCATTTTGATCTGCACTGCAAGAAAGAATTATCTTTCATTGAATTCGACGCAAGCAACAATCTAACTTTCATTTGTTGCTTTCAATCAATCACTAATTATTTTTATAGTGCCCTCTACGAAGCGAACAAAAGCGCTGCAAAAAAAAGCTTGAATCCTACAGTTTGTTTTTACTTTTTTTATATGTTAGACCTTAAAAAGGTTCAGAAGAATAAGGCAGTCATTTATCTTATTTCTTCTCTCCACAAAGTGCACCACTCATCTGGATCATTGAGACATTTACGCTAGCAAGACGAGCTCCAAATGATTCACCTATAGACTATGTCATCGCTTTTTCAAGAAGATTTTTTACATTTTCTAGACTTTCACTCAATGAAATTTTCAATATTTTTTCTTTTCTGTCTGCTGAAAATGATGGCTTATGTTTTGACCCGGTTGTAATTTCTCAAAAAGAAAAATAAGAAATGATAGATTCGTCTTGAATCATCAATTTTGAAAGTTATTAAATTTGTGAAAAATCATTTTAAAATGTAATCCTAGAAAGTTAGTTCAGAGGTCTGAGGTGCTCGTTTACTAAGAGAAACGTTGAAAATATGTTTTTTTTAGTTAATTGCAGAAATAATGTATCTATTTATTATTTATTTAAAGAATTTGCTCACTGCAGGTTTTTGACTTTAAAAAAAAGTTTTAAAATGTTGTTTAAAAATATTTGTAAATGATAAAATGCTTATGCTCAAATATTTTTTCTTCAAAAATTTTATTTTTCGAAAACAGAAAGCCTTTGCAGCTGAAGAAGACAACTGGTCAGTTTCCTCAGACTCCCCACGTGGCACAAGCCAGGAGACTTCGACAAAGGATGCATCAATGAGCTTGGAAGCAGAATTGCAAGCTCTGAACCAGGAGATGCAAGTCATTCAGAACCAATACGTTGAGATTGTTAAAACCCACCGTGAAGCGCAGTTGCTAGCTTTGTCGGAAAAGAGGCTCTGTCAAGACTTCGATAAGAACGACAATATTTCTTTTCTCCAGCATCCTACTTCAGCGCCTCATAAACACCATCGAGACTTTTCTTTACCAATCCATTCACCCCTTTTCCACAACAAACAAAAATCTCTCAAATCTTCAAAAACACCCAACTATTTTTTTTATGAAACTTTTTCTCCAAACAACGTTTCGTCTTTTCTCATTCAACCGCCTTGCTTTTCACCGAATAATGACAAAGAAAAGAAAAATGAATGGAGTCAAGAATCTGAGCAAGCTTCTGTCCTTCCGAAAGTTCTCAGTTCTTTCTCCAGCTTCAACACTAAAATGTTCAGAAAAATGATTCCTCGGATGGGCCTCAAGGCAAACTCAAGTGCCCCTAACACACAAGTTGAACAAAAATTACAAACCAAAAATGATTCGAACTGCAACTTTGAAAGACTCAAACAAATTTTTGAAAATATCAACATCGAAACTGAAAGAAAAGACTTAATGGAGACGCCTGAAACGGACCATCAAAAGGAGATTAATACAAAAAGGTGCATCAAGACCCAAGAGCATTTGTATTGCTCTTTGAGAAATCAAAGTAGGAAAACTTACTACGAAACACTGCAATTCAATTTAAATAAAACAAATCTCAATAAGTTAAAGTTCATGAGTTCTTTCTATGGCGGTATTTATTATAATGAAAATTATAATTTATACCATGTTTTAGAGCCTTTTGAAAATAATTTTAAAACTGGGTTTTTAGAAAATCAGTTGAAAAATAATTCGAAAACCGGAGTTTTAGAAGATAAATTTGAAAACCACATTTATAAAAATGTTTGTAAAGAGAAAAAGAATGTTTCAAAAAAGAAGAGCCTGAAGGATAAGAAGACTAGCCACAGTGACTTGGAACTTCCCAACTGTCTGAAGAACAACGTCAAGGAGTGGAGCAGCGACGGAGACAAAAAAGAAGAGTTGCAAATGGCTGCAGGAAATCATTATGTCAAAAAAAAGCAGATGAATCGCAACAACAAGAGCAAAACATTCAAGCGCTATTTGAGCCACAAGATGAAACACCAACACAAATGCTTCCAGGACTCTACTTTCGAAGAAGTCTTTGTAGACGGCTTCATAGAAGCAAGTGGCATGGGAGTGGAGCCTTTTGGAAGGCCATTGGGAGAAACGGTCACGAAGGAAGATAATCTTCACCACGCAAACTCCCTTCAGCAGACACTTTCAAAAGCTCAAAGAGATTTTGCTGGTAACTATTAAGTCCATTTATACATAATATCTAATTGAAAAGTAAAATAGTACTCATATATCATTATAATGTTCTGAATCTTAATTATTACATCGATCTCAAGAGTCTTCAGAAAAGCAGACTTTGCAGAGAGGCAGCAGAGATCAGTTGAAGATGGAATCTCTCAAGGGAGTGCACGCATTGAAGATGGAGTGGATAGTCAAAATACGTGCAGATGGGTCGAGGTCAGTTTGGAATGTCAATATTAAAATTATGATTAATTTAACTAAGAAAAGAAAGACTAATGAGCAAAAAACTTCAATCTTTATAACTTAGATTTTTTTGAATTAGTTAAAAGAATAATTATTTTTTAAATATTTGGTATTTTACGGTATGAAGGCGGCTGTCAAGTCTCGTAAAACAATGGATTGAACTAAAGCTCCACCTAATTCCAGTCCCACGCGCCCATCTATCTTGAAAAAGCAATTCTTATGTGCTGAAGTTGATCTTTATAGACATGAGGGCACGTCGGCCTTGTAGCGAAGATATTAACTGCACGTTTCTCTCTAGCCTGAAGCAAACTCGCCATAAAAAATTTCTTGAAATGTCAGTCGTTATCCATCCGACGAACATGACCAAACCATCTGAGACGTGGACAGAGCAGAATGTTTATGGAAGAGATGGCTACCCTGACCAGCCTTTCGTTTTTGTGACGCAGTTTCTCCATGAGATTCCGTAGCAGAAATTTCCGGAATGACTTTTTAACATAGTTAAAACATCTTAAAAACTCTGACATGAGGGTTGACTTTCTTAGCTTTCTCTTGCCTAAACCTTAGAACGGGGATGTCTCACTTTCCGTTCAGCGTGATACCTGATTACTGCTAAGGGTTGGCCGTTGACACTTTTATTTGTTCATCAAATTTTTTAAGCTTTTAATTTAGAGTCTCCACACTTAAACAATCAAGCCTAAACGCACATTAAACAAAAAAATTAACAAGCAAAAAATTACTTTTACTTTTCCAACTCACACTCAAGATGCTATATAATCTATCAATTGCATTTCACTTTCACTTTCTATCCTTACTAATTTTTATAAATGTTTTCACCACTCAGAGATACTCCCACTATAATCTAATCCACTTTTACAAAAATTTCAAAACCAGGTACATCACACGACGACCCATACGCAGCAGAGTTTTGAAAGAGAGGGCTCGTCAAGTGGCAGAAGAGCGATGTGGCTTGACCACCGACGATGACGCCATCAGCGACTTGAAAATGGGTCGCTACTGGAGCAAGGAAGACCGCAAGAACCAGCTAGAAGAAGCCAGAGAGCATCGGAGGTATGAGCAACGAGTGAAAAAATCAAGCAGTTTTAACGCTCAAGAATTTTGAGCATTAATAATTTCACTCATAAGTTTTCAAATTTAAAAAATTAAATTAAATTTCAAACATTGCATTTTCTAATATTATTATTAAACTATCGTTTTTGCTTTTAATTTTTTTACTCTATTTTTTTTTCGGTGCTCAAAATAGCTTTAATCTAGTTGCCAGTATTATCATCATCACCATATTTATCTTCTTCTTTCATCACCACCTTTATGTTCTTCTTTGTCTAACAGACAAAAAGAGAATCTCTTGAAACAGTTGGCCGTTAAGAGAGCAGCAATGGTGGCCTTAATGATGACATCAAAAAGTGCCATGACTACCGAAAACAACTCTCCCAACAAATAGAAAAACGATAAAGTCTTTTTAAAATTTTACAGAAATTCAAACACTATAGAAAGTTTTAATGACTTTTCTTCAAACAATGTTCTTTCAACTATAAATTGACTGAGCTCTAAAGAAAGAAAAGATCTCGAGCATATAACGATGACATCAAAAGGAAGTAAAAAAATTACTCAAGAAAACTCAAAAGAAGTTCAGATTAAAAAGCTTAATTTATTTTGAAATTAAATTTATTTTCAATAAAGAAACCAGTAACTGAAAACAATGTATTCGTAAAAACTGAAGTTACACTAAATTTCATTAAAGTAACTTATCATCGTTTTTTAACACATTTATATGGTCTTTAATATCTGTATATTTTAATATCGATTTTGCATTATTAATTTTTTCATATTTTTTTCTTGAAATTAGTTGTTAATCTTTATCTTCACTGGAAATGATGCTCAGAAGATTAGAAATGGAACTAGACTCACTTCGCATCAATATTCTAAGTTTTTTGAGTGATTTACCAATACAACGCTTTAAATTTATTTGAGGCATACTTATTATATAATAGCCATCTTAGTAGAAGAAGATCAAGTTGTTAATAACAAGTTAAACCATCGCACCTTCCTTGTGATGCCCTGTGTTAAAATAGTTTAAGCACTTGTTTCAAAATGCAGTCATCACTTTCTTGCAGATTACGTGGAATAAGCGCTTTTAGAAAATAAATTTTGAACATATAAATTTCTGTTAGCTGACAATGGCAACTATATTTGACAACTCTGTATTGCCTACTTCTTTTTAGGATTTCGTTGACAGGGTCTTGTTTGTGCTTGTTTATTTACGGTACTCGTGTTTTAATGACTTTTATGTGAATGAAAATACCTTCAAAGAGTGTTCATTAGATGCAAAAGAAATGCGCGTAATTTATATAATATTGTCTATAATAAGCTATATCCTGAAATTCAAATAGCTGTTATGAACAATTAAAGCTATCAGTAGGTTTTAAAGAAAGTCGATTTAACTTTGAAAAAATACCTCAAGATTTGTAGCAGAAAAGCCACACTTTTAGTTCAATTATATGCATATGCCCTTCAGCAGTGATAAAGCTATATAATGTTCGCTTGGGATGCAGTATAGATTAATCAACTAAAGTCATAAAGGGGGCAAGACAAGCCATTAGGCACATAAGGGAAGTTGCTCAAGATTAACGGTTCCTAAGATAGAACGAGCTTATTTACAGCTATTCGATGTATATAAAAATATCTTTAATTTTCTATTCATGCATCCGTCTTTTAAGCACATTTGTATTTTGGTTTCGTTTCTGAAAGCTGTTTCGTTCAATTATAATAATTAAAAAACTGATTTCCAAAAGAATAGTTAAAAAGTTGGGAGATAACGTTTTGCTGTTTTTTTCCTCACATCCGAAGAAGTATAATTTTTATTTTTATCCTATTAATTAGATGATGCACTACATTTTCATTATGTGCAAGTAGTATAATTAATAATTTAGGGATTAGCCTGTTGTAACCATGGTTGTGTAGCATGGTCATAGTTGCCTAAGATGAAACATAAATAGTTGCATAAGATAAAATGTAAGAAGAGATTGTCGACATTGATAAATCTGTCTCTGGCATTCGCCCATCTCGGAAAATGATGAATCTATATAGACTATAGACAGTATAATAGACTATTTAAAGTTTATATTCTAAAAAGAATATTGAAAATTAATACAAACCAATTATTTACTTTTTTATTAAATAAAAAAACTGTTAGTATTCATTAGCTATGGCAAAAGTATGTTTTATTTATAACTAAATCTCACATTTGAATAGATGTAAACTTTCGTCTCTTTTGTCTCAATAGACTGTAAAAAGGTTTGCAATAGTTGAAGCTAAAAGATAAGTGCGAAATAAAAAAATTCTTTGAATAAAGCGAGTTTAAATTATGTTATTCCAAAAAGTTAACTTTAAAAATGTAATTCTAAAAATTCTTTAAAAAATTTAGAGCGTTTTTAAAGTTATTTAATAAAGCTTTTGAGAATGAACTGAAAGACTACATGTTCCGGAATAAATAAAGAATTTTTGAATGATCAGTGTTGAGTGAGCGGAAAAAAGTATTTCTTTAGATAAATAAGATAGTCTGATAAAAAGTATATTGTTTGAATTACAATTTTTGTGACATACAATATGATTTCATCCTAGGCAACTAAGCATTCCATCTTGGGAACCCAGTTGCTCAAGATGAAATTTTTGAGTGTTCATGTTTGAGGTTAATAAACTCATATTTTCAAAAAAGTATCATGTTAAAGTTGATATAGTTAGACCAGGGGCAGTGATCTGCGGAAAATCTTGGAAGGTCCTCTCCAGGGTTGAAATCAAAGAACCGGTATCGACCAATACAGTACAAGCGATGCTATTTAATATTGTTTGCTGTAGTGTAAATTATTTTTGTATCAACTACTAATATTTGTATCACCAAACATTTAAAAAAAAGTTGTATACTCAATAAATAAACTTTTCTATTGCCACTATGAGCGATTTTAAGAAAAACAATAGCGATTTTAGTACCTTTTATTATTTGTTTTTTATATAAATTCAATTAAAACTAGCCATCATCCCATCAAATAAATTTTGTAACATCTTGTTTTCCATTCATTTCTGGGTCAAATAGTTAAAAAAATTACAAATAGATTTAAATTTGCCAAATTTATAAACAAATATACATTGGAAATTTTTTTTATACTTACAGTGTATACTTAGATAACATAAAATACCCTCTGCCGTTCTCCTGCTCTTTCCCCACAGCTCGTTTACTCCAATTTCCAAAAAGATCCCTTCGTATGTTTGACTGACTAGCAAATTCTTCTGCTAGTCTTTTTAAATCCAGACTGTCAAGTGTATCCTGATGTGCAAGACCAAACGGCCAGTGAATTCAAGCGAGGCTGTGTCATAGGTGCACGAAACCAAGTCTTAAGACGTCGCAAAGCACTAAATGATCTTTCTGCAGTAAATGACGTTATTGGACACACAACCAAGTCTTAAGACTTTAAAAGACATTAAAAAAACTTTCTGCAGTGCATGACGTTATTGGACACACGAGCATCAGCCTGATCAATCTTTCAACCTTGTTACGACTAAGAGTTCAGGAAACACGACAGAGAGTTTATTTACACGATAACTTCTTTATATAGGGTGCGAGGGACAAAGGTCGCCTAGGAGTGGTTGTGTGTACATATCGTACACAATGTGGCCGCTACAATACTCCCCCACCAGAGAGTACTGGCGAACGAAGAAGCAAACAAAATATTGTCAAGTTGTGAATTTTGTTGGTGCAATAGTTGTTGTTGCAGTAGTCACGTTGCGTCATCTGCCAAATTTTTTTGCCAGTGCACCCTTCTGCCGGACCTTGTGTGGATTGGAGGTGGCTGTTGAGTATTGGATAAGCTGGTAGTCGTTGTTGTTGTTGGCGGATTGAGAGTGAGGTTGTTGTTATTGTTGTTGTTGTAGTGGTCGATGCCATCTTTGTTGCTCCACTCACCAACAGTGAAGTTGTACATGAATGCTTTTACATCTGAGAAGTCTGACGTATTGGCTATGGAAAAGTCTGTAGAAGACTTGTTGTTTCCTGGTGCATTGATGGATGATGCATGCATGAATGCATTCTCAGTTGGGTGGTGATGATAATGATGAGCAGATTGGCTGGTGAGGTTTGAGGCGGAAATGCTTGTTTTGTTGAATCTTGTCAGCTTGTCTGACACAACGGCTGTCTGCTCAGACTTAGGTAGCGCCTTCTTTTTCGTCTTCGACTTTACAACAGCTGGAGCCGACGACGTTGCTGCCACGACAGAAACCTGGTGGTGATGATGATGATTCTGGGAAGAAATTCCCGCGCTTTTTTTTATCGCTTGCTTCAGTTGGCTCTTCTTGACGCCTTCTTTGTGTTGCGCCGCTTTAATTTTGATTTTCATGGGGCGACGTGACGTCACTTCTTCGAATCCTTCGTTCTTCTCGAAGAAGAACGAAGGATCGTCGATGCTTGCCTCTGACACGTTGTCCACCAGGCGTTGGCGAGACATGTCCACTCCCAGACTGAAATCAGACAGAAAATCCGCTCCGATGATGGGTTTCTTGACGTCGGCTACGCGAAAAACCCAAGGAAATTGCCTGCGTAAACCGAGGTTGACCGTCAAGGATTTCTGTCCATACGTTTTGATGATGGAGTTGTTGGCTGCATGAAGCGTGAACGATAATGGGGTGAGAGAATGATTGGCTGGTGGAGGACTGACGCTTACTTCTGCACCAGTGTCGATTAGGAACGTGAGGTTGTTGCATGCGTCTCTTATGAATAATAGACGACTCTTGTTTTGTTGGCCGTGGACAGATGTCGCTCCTACTGTCTGGCCCTGCAAATGAGTAAAATTGCATGGTGGTGTGCATTTTCGTGCCTGTTTCCCAAAAGTCTGGTGATACCAGCACATGCCTGATGTGGTGTTCGGGCTTCTGGAACGAGGTGAATTGTGTCGACTGTTTGAACAAATTCTTCCTCGTGGTTGATTTTGGTTAGCAGCTAAAGTGGCCATACTTGTGGTGATTTGTTGAAGCCACGTATGTATCTCCGGCATGGTTTGAGCTGAAGCTTGTGGAGTTGGCGTTGAGACTTGTGTGATGGTGGTTTGTTGAAGTTCCACCATCCTGTCTGCTTGTAACGCCAGTTCTGCCAGTGGGATGTTCATTGAAGCCGCCAGGATTGGTTTAATCTGAGTGGGCATTTTGTCGAACCATAACTGCTTCAAGATGGCTTCGTCCATTTTGTTGCTACCCAGCAGTGACTTCATGTGGCGAAGCAGCTGGGAAGGATGTCTGCCGTCTGGTTGCATGTCGCCGAACAACTCTCTCAGTATGCTTGCCTCAGACTGGCAGCACCTGCAAAGAATTGCCTTTTTCAGCGTCTCGTATGGCGACGACGACGGCACCTCCACGAGTAGGTCTTGAACCTGTTCGGCGACATGGAAAGGTATGTGTTCCACCACATATGAGTACTTTGTCAGGCCAGCTGTCACTTTGCGCGTGTGGAAAATTGCTTCCACGTGGCAGAACCAGAGTCTTGGGTTGGCTGTGAAAAAAACGGGTAAGCTAAGTGAGCTTACTTGCGGCGTCGGCTCTGCCCTCGTCTACTCCTCTGACGTAACTTTAAAGAAAATATCTTCCACAACGTGCTTTAGTCGGGCTTCTGTTCGGGGTCACCAATTGTTACGACTAAGAGTTCAGGAAACACGAGAGAGAGTTTATTTACACGATAACTTATATAGGGTGCGAGGGACAAAGGTCGCCTAGGAGTGGTTGTGTGTACATATCGTACACAATGTAGCCGCTACAACCTAAAGAAACAGATTTCTGACTTCCGTGATCATAGCTTGCATTACTTTTTGCGTTTGTGCTGAGGTTCATTTTGGTCTTTAAAAATAGTTAACTGTGAACAAAGACCAGTTTCATTTAACCCACGATACTGCTTGCAAATATCATGATTCACTTCACCAGTGAGCAACATTGTCTCCAGCTGCAAGTATGAACGCAAACCAGGAGAATCTCGATTGAACCTTTCTGTGAGTTGCATGATTGCAATGTCTATGACAGCGTAATTTGCTGCTCGATTATGTTTCTCTGGTGTTGTTGCTACATAAGCTGGGCTAACCCCACAATACTTTTGTGGCGGCTTTCGCACCTGAAGTACAGCAATCGGCGCGAGATCATATGCCAAAACTATACTGTTGACATCTCTAAAAATGGAATCAAACTGTTCATCTGATCGTAGACGACGCAGTTTTTGCAAAACTGAAACAGTCGCTGCAATCATTCCACTGACCTTGGCGCTTGCTAATTGCAACGACTTGTTTAACTGTTCCAGAAGTGAAAACACCAAAACAACTTCCTTGAGGGCCAGTGCAGTAGTGCCCTGTTGAAAAAAAGCTTTGAGCCTTTACAACTGTTTCATCAGCAGTAACAATGGAAGCAAATTATTCCAACCTAACAAGTACCACTTCATAAGGTTCAAGCACAGAAGACACTGTAGAAACTCTGGTTAACAATCTTGTAGGACAAAGAAGTTTTATACCCTACTTTTTATTCAGTGGCTCATCAGGAAAGTCAATTATAAGAGACACTAAAGCATCACTAAACTGCTTTTTGACCTTCCCTGAACAATGGTAAAAAGCACCTAACTCTTGGACAAACTGAAGTGAATTGCTCACAAAGGGCAGCTGTGTGCTGGGCAACAAGATTTGCACAGTATGCAGAAAGTGGAAAAACAATGCAAGTGGATGCTCACTGCTGATAATAGCCTGACAACCATTATATCGGCCGTTCATGTTAGCAGCGCCGTCATAAGTCTGAGTTCTTAGTTTTTCTATGGGTAGCCAAATTCTGATCAGAACATCTTTTACTACAGCAGATAATGTTTTTCTGATCGTGTCTTGTGGGCTGATTAAACCAATAAACTGTACTAGAGGTCGGACCGGGTACCCGATTCGACCGGGTACCCGCATGTACCTGCGGGACTCCCGCGGGAACGGGAATGAAAATTAATTTCGGGACGGGAAAAGTCGGGAACCGGAAATAGGTTTTCGGGACGGAAACGGCAATCATTATTCAAATCGGGAACGAGAAGAAACGGGAATGGGAATCAACTTTTAAATCGGTAATGGGAAAAACGGGAATACAATTTATTGGGATTGGATTCTTTGATAATTATACTTCAGCAAAGTATGGAAATCTCTATTTCATCGATACTCCGTAGTTAAGTAATTAAAATAGGTATTAAATGCAATAGAAATGTATAACGAAGCCACCATTGCGATGTCAATGTCAAAATCTCTAACATTACATTTGAGGTTGTTATGGCGAGTCCAAATATTATAAAGATTAGAACAAATTGGTGATGATGAAAACTTGTCAGATGAAATCAAACTGGTCAGTTATATTATTTTATTTTATAAATTCATACTTCGAATTGGAATTATTAATTTCTAGTTGATTGCTCAGTTGATCATTTCAACAAAAGAAAAGATGCCCATTGATCTTATTCATATGGCAGCATGTCTGTTGCATCCCCCAGTTTAAAAGAATAATTTAAAAGAGTTTGGGATAGAAAAGAAATAAATACAAAGACTTTCATTAGAAAATATTTAATTCTATTTTTTACAGCCAGATCAAGCTGCAGTGCCGTTGAGAAAAAAAACAAATGATGGTTATTTAGACCTATTATCTTATTTTTTATAATGTAAAAATTATAATACAATTTTTATACTATCAAATTATACGAATGATTTTATTTGTGAAGTTGTGGAGAATAAGAATGTTGTCAAAAACATATTTCTAACATTATTGTGGAATTAATAATAATATACGAGGGAATAAATTCAGAAGAGGATGAATTGTACAAATATTAACAATTACGTCCCACCAAAATTGAAGATTATAAAGATGTTTAATTTATTGGAGTATAATGAAATACTTTCCAATACAACTAGAAGAAGCCAACTTTTTTTTAGTATACCTGCAAGTTCTATTCCATGTGAACAGAATTTTTAAACATGTTGAAATTTCAGACCCAAGATCACCTAATTTGAAAGCTAAAACTTTTGACGGTTTAACCCGTGTGAAAAGCAATAAAGACTTGATTGAATGACTTAAAAACAATGACTAACCTCAATACTTTCATTTCAATATATATTTGATATTTAAATCGGGTTTTGTATTTTTAAAAGAAATATTTTCTGAATTTCAAATAATAAATGTTGAGAAATGTTAGGACGAGCAAGTTTGGGATCTGTGAAAACGGCAGCAAAAATAAATACATAAACAAATTTTTTGGGGAATGAGTCGAGACCAGGTCAAAAAGTTTCGGGAAAGGGTCAAAACCGGGAATCGAGTTGCGGGAACGGAACGGGACGGGAATCAAAATTCTGATGGCCCATCGGGAACGGAACGGGACGGGAAAAACAATTTCGGGAACGGGACGGGACCGGGAATAAAAAATCGTCCATGTCCGACCTCTAGTCTGTACTGTCTGCATATCAGGGTGGGTCATACTATCGAAACAAAAGATATGTTCATGATAAAAACTGGCACATGGTCTTAAAATGTAAGGATTGCCACGAGAAACTTAGTAACATATAAAAATTATAATTCCTAAAATATTTAGCTACCCGGAAAATGATTTGAAAAAAGTGAAAAGTTGCGTTTTTTCAATATTAGTTGTTGTTGAATATTTTCAATTTATTTAAACTTGAAACAAGTTATACAATAATTAAATAGAAATAATTAATCAAAAATAATAAAAAAACATGAAAAAAAAAACTTAAATTGGTTTTAGTGTCTTTTTTTTGTTCGCCTTTTTGTCGCTTGCTTCAATTTTAAAGGGATACTATGGAGTGCGTACTCGGAAGCATAGACATAGCAATATAAAAACAGCTGATGGCAATGTTTATTTATTTCTTGAATCAGCTGATTGTTGGTTTCTAACAATAACAAAAAGCGGCCATATTAATTTAGATTTCGGCAAACTATCCGAGGCGAGATATATCGTAAAATGAACAATAACTGAGGCTTCTTTTACTTCTTTTTTTACATTTTTTTTAAAAGTTATATGATAGTTAACGATATATATTTCGGCAAACTATCTGAGGCGAGATATATCGTAAAATGAACAATAAATTAGGCTTCTTTACTTCTTTTACGAATAATTTTTTTAGTAATTAATAATAATTTTACTCAGTAATGTCAAATCTGGTATATATTTCGGCAAACTATCTGAGGCGAGATATATCGTAAAATGAACAATAAAGAAGGCTTTTTGGTCAGAGCAATAAAGTCATCAGCAAAATGTTTTACTAGTAATATTATAGAAGTCAAAAGATCTGCGTGGTTCTTAACTCTCTAAGCTAAACTAATATGAAAAACAAATCTTATTAATTTAAAGTATTTTCTTTTGCCTGTTAGCAACACCGTTTTATTACCATACAGCTATTTAAACATTGGAAATTTGTCTATGTCAATCGTTAAGATCATTTGCATAAATTATGAGTACACCTTCCAAAGTAAACCATTTTAAAATGGAGAATATTTTCAAATGGCGTCTGATACTAGATATAAAAGATGTTTAATGAGTAAGTTTTTTAGATAGAGGCAGAGTTAATTTCAAAAGATAATGATAGATTATTAATTGATCATTTTAAATTCAGAAGAGCTTGAGATGAAGTCATGGAGAGCATGTCTAACAAGTTTGATGAATATTGTATGACAAAAATTACAGACTGAATATTTTTTGATGGAAGGATAGATCTGACCAAAAAAGCTTTTAATAAACATGTTCATGTCATTGTTATTAACATAACTGAATTTCTTGTGATGAAACAAATGAATACCACGTTGCAAGCAATAGGAAGAGATTCTAGCAATTTGAACACGGGAAGGGAAGGAGAAGTTGTGCATTGAGTTGAAATGAATCTGCGAAATAAGTTTGTAGATTCCATACCAATTAAATACTTTTCAGACACTTAATCACAGTTTTGAATGGCAAATCTTCAAGTATACGACATATACGATTTTGGAGATTTAGATGAGCTTGAGTTTTAATTTGGTTTCCAGATTTTGTTGATGAATAATGTCTTTCGTAATTTTTTGTAGACTCGAGTGGTGATTTGAGAACGGATTTAAAGAAGTTGTGATGATGAGTAGGCAATCTAGATGGAGTCATAGTTTATTTAATTAAGATCAACGAGATTTGGTAGACAAGTTAGAAGCAACGAGGATGAAAGAAAGTTGTGAAATATTTTGACTTAGCGAAATTATATTTAAAATAAAAACATATAAATAATTTGAAAAAGTTATTGTTAATAAGTAATTAATAGTAAGTTACGACGAGTGAAAAGACATGTTGTTAGCATAGCCATGGTTACCAAAAAGTTACTAAAACTTTACATTATATTGTTGTAAGATACCATTCCATAATCATTATTTACTGGGAAAACCATCCCATGATGTACATACACATAAATATATTTTATTTATCTTGCCCCGCTCTTAATATATATATATATATATATATATAGCAAACCCAATAGACTTATGCTAATGAGCAAAATTGACGTTTTACAATAAAATTATAGAAAAGTCTTAAAATTTAAGTTATGCGTTATTCTATCGAAATAAAAAAGCAAGTGCATGAAAGACAATTTCATTATCTTTTAAATGAGTATTTTATAAATAAATTATATATTATGTAAGCTTTCAAATAAAAGGGTTTTAATCAAAATATCCCTTAAATCTAGCGTAACAGTAAAAAGCATTAATTTAGGTACTGCTACTTTTTATACGTACTTATTCATTTCTTAATGCGCTAACCAAAAAATTACGTTTAATCTTGAATTATACATAATTAGATTCGTCTTTAAATAATCTATCATTATATTTTTCTTAGGTTGAATAAATATTAAGTGAGAAGCCAGAAAACTCTAGGCAAAGCTTTAAATTAAGTATTTCGGGAATCAAAAAAGATACTTTTTACTTAAGAAAGTTATTGAAAAAGTATAAGTTATACTCGATGAAATTCTGTAAAAAAAAGTTGTTAAAAAACATTTTTTAAGAATACGAAATAGATTTTAGAGTGTACATGCTTTCGACTTAACACAAAATTGTTAAGTTGTTAAGTTAAAATAGCTATAACTTTTTTTTAAACAAACAAATTGAAATTTGGTTAACGTATTTAAAATAAGTAAATCAAAATCTACAATTTGAGCGTTTCAATTTTAAAAAAAGTATATAATAATTAATAAGGTTAAACTACTGTGAAGGTTGATTTCTTCCGTAAGTGAAGCTTTTAAAATGTTAATAACTATGTCATTTTGAAAGATATTATTCTTTTAACTTTTAATTCTGATTCCTTGTATCAAATTAAATAAAACTAGTGATTTTCAACAATATAAGAAGAAAAAAACAAATGAAAACAAAACAATATTTCTGTTTTGTGAGGGGGCCGTGAATTGCTTATAGATTATGACGTAAAAACGGTACAAAATATGTGTTCTTTGTAAATTTTAAAATAGGTATAACTTTTTTTTAAACAAACAAATTAAAATTTGGTTAACGTATTTAAAATCAGTAAATTAAAATCTACTATTTGAGCGTTTCAATTTAAAAAAATGTACAAGTTTTAAAAATATATACTAAGAGCGGGGCAAGATGCTCAATCGAAGTAAGATGCGCATGGGTGTTTTTGTAAAAAGTTTTCAACATTAGTTGGATCTGAAGAGGCTCTTTTCTTGCTGACAAGCTGAATAGATGTTCACATGGAACTGCACTTGCAAGTACTTTCTTACCAGTTTCGCAACATTAAAAACATTATTATTATTTTTAAAACGGAGGTCTAATGATGTGGCAATTCTTAGCCATTAGATATTCTGTTTAATCATTTTCTGCTCCAATTCGAAAAAAAATTTGGGTGTGAAACGAATGACGTAAGCTGGATCATCTTCTGAAATGCACATTTCTTGTGTAAAGTGACAAATAATGACGAGCATTATTATAGTGGCGTATAACCCAAGCGAGCTTCGAGGCCACTTAGGCTGCATATTTTCATTTGCGCCTCTGGGTTACTAGGGCATTGGTTGCAGTCAAACCTAGGACCTTTCATTATTGGTCAAGCCGAGAGTCGTTACCGACTCGGCTACCAGTTCAGCAAATTGCAAGTAACACTATTGAACATTTTAAATATTTTTCACCCTGCTGCAAATCTATAAGAAATGATAAGTTTTTGATGAAATGCATTTTTTTCTATTTTTACATTAAATTAGGGAAGTTTTTGTGTTCACTTTTTGAAAATGTAACCAAAACAGCAAAAAATAGTTCAATTTGGAGAGGTTTAAATTAATTGAAAATTTTAAATGCGTTAATTTTTTTCAAATGCGTTTATATATTTAACGGGGTTTAAAAACTTAACGGTCGTTAATTGATTAACTCGTAAATGAAAGTTGCGTCGGCGAGAAGGTCAATCAATGCCCAAGATGACCCAACATTTTCATTCTGCGAGCACGGGCTCAGTTTGAATAGGTTCAGCATAGTCGACGAAGAAGAAGTAGTTAGGGCTATTCAAGGGCTTCCGAATAAGCAGTGCTCGAATGACCCGGTTCCTACATGGCTGTTGAAGAAGATATCTGGAAAAATTGCTTTTTTTTAGTGAGCTTATTCAACAGGTCTTTTTCGGCAGGCAGGGTTCCGAAGTCCTTCAAGTCGGCCTACATCACGCCACTGCTCAAGAAGCCGAGTCTTAAACTCACCGAAACTTCGTCGTACAGGCCTATTTCAAACTTGAGGGTGTTGTCCAAACTCATGGAAAGATTAGTTCTCCACAGAGTAGTCAACTACCTCGCAGAATTTCATCTTTTCCCTCCCTTGCAGTCAGCCTACCGTCGTCATCATTCGACAGAAACTGCCATAACCAAAGTCTTTTCAGACATCGTTAGGGCAGCAGATGACGGTAAGCTTACATTGTTAGTTTTGCTTGATCAATCGGCAGCTTTCGATCTGGTAGATCATGCTACACTGCTCCGAAGACTGCACATCTCCTATGGTTTCTCTGACTCTGCGTTAGAATGGTTTAGGGACTACTTAAATAACAGATGTTTTGACATCCGCTGTAGTGGGACAAAATCGACAATGTCGGTTTCCGCTGTAGGAGTCCCCCAAGGTTCAGTCCTCGGTCCTTTACTGTTCTCGTTGTACACTGGAGATTTGGAAAGAATAGCAGCTAGACATGAGCTCGCTTTTCATCAGTACGCTGATGACACCAAGATTTACAGTCATTGCATTAAAGGTCATCAGGCTGACCTGCAAGAGAGGGTTTCATCATGCATTGATGAAATTGCTACTTGGATGGGTGCCAATCAACTGAAACTTAACTCCAGCAAAACTGAAGTTATCTGGCTCTCATCCCGTCGAAACTCTACTCACACTCTCAAAGATCCAGTTCGCATTTGTCAGAACGAGATAATTCCTTCTGAAAGTGTCAGAAACCTAGGAGTTTATCTCGACAAAGACCTCACCATGACGACACACATCAACAAGGTGACTCAAATCTGCTTTGCTTCTTTACGCCAAATACGATCCATAAGATGGTTATTGACCAAGGACTCACTGAGAACATTGGCTTCTGCTTTGGTTCTCAGTCGAATTGACTATGGCAATATCATTCTTACTGGGTTGCCAATGACGCAGCTGCAGAAAATTCAGTCTATAATCAACACCACAGCTAGGCTCATAACAGGTGCTAGAAAGTATGATCACATCAGCCCTGTTCTCAAGGAGCTTCACTGGCTTCGTGTTGAAAATAGAATTGAATACAAAAACATCTTGTTAATGCACAAGTGTCTGTCTAATGAGTGCCCAGATTATTTGTCGAGTAGCATTGTCATGAGAGCAAGTCTTCCCCAGAGGGAAAGACTCAGATCTGCTAGATCAAGAGATTTAGTTCCACAGAGCTACAAACTCAAGTATGCAGGTGCAAGAAGCTTTTTTGTTGCAGCGCCGACTCTTTGGAATAGTCTTCCCAATAGACTCAAATCCCCGAGCTCGACCGCGACATTCAGCCGTTCCCTGAAAACGTACTTGTTCGACCGATAACAATAACTTACAAATTTACTGCTCATTTTTCATCAATCAATTTCTTGCTTCCCAATTTCATTCTTTTTTATATTTATACTAATGGTCAATAATAATTGTAAAATATTTTCTTAAATTTTCTTAAATTTATTGTTATTATCATTTCACTTTCAATAAAAATATTTTGTCTATTTAAAAATATATATATATATATATATATATGTGTTTATATATGTGCATATGTATGTATATATATATATAAATGATTTTATTGTTAAATTTCAAAAACTTACTTTTCCTATACTTTCCATTTATTCATCTATCATTAATATTATTATCAAATTTTCGATAACCAAGTGGTCTCGAAGCCCGTCCGGGTTTACGCCACGTTAATAATACTCGTCGTTGTATTGTATTGTATTGTATTGTAAATGAAAGTTAACGTAGATTAAAACTCTTATATATATATTTGTATATCTATATTGTATTTTTTAGTACTTTTTTATATTTATATTTTTTTGCTTTACTTATACTTATCATTTATTTGTTTACTCAATTATCATTAATATTATCATTATTAACTTTCCCATAACTAAGTGGTCTTGAAGCCCGTCCGGGTTTACGCCACGATAAGCATACTCGTCGTTGTATTGAATTTCATTGCATTGTATTGTATTTTATTGTTTGCATTGTATTGCACTAGATTGTACTGTAAAACTAAATTTCATTTCCGCTTGTTCCTCCGTTGTTTGGTTGTAGAAGGCATTCACCAGAGGATTGTGATTTTGAAAATGGTAAGGGAGCGATCAATGCAGGAAGATGACTCATGAGTTCGGGCTCAGATTGGCGTTCTCGGTCCGTCACAAGATGAAGCGGAATGCCAAAACGAGAAACCCACGTGGTCGGAAAAACATCTGCTTCTTTTTGTTTTTTATTGTTGTTGTTGTTGTTAAGTTGTTTTTGGTATAAAACTTTTTGAAACTTTCTCTCCTCCATGCGGTTGTCTGGATGATAAGGCTGGTTGAAGAATCCACGAGGTTGGAACGTCAGGGTCACCAATTGAAGCGAGCACGATAGGAGTATGGAGACGAGAGAGAGTTTATTACCGAGAAGGCTTCCTTATATATAGTACGTTAGCCCTAGATGTGGACTCAATAAATCTAGGCCACTACAAATGTTTAAATGTTTGTTCAAACTTTCAAATGTTTAATCGATCTTTGAAATAACTGAGATGAAAAGATGAAATAAGAGTCAAGCAACAACAAACAATAGTTTTAGAAATTAGAGGAACTATTGAAAGTAGCACGATTTAATGCATTGGAAGTTGTAATTAATCGTCAAGATCTTCCTTTTATGAGCAGGCATCGTTGTGCTGATTGGCAGGGTGGAAGAAGGCAGGGAACCAGTAGAACGTCTCCTGGGCAGCCTGCTCGTCCACCCAGGCCAGTCCCTCCGCCACCATCGAGTCCTGTGGCGTCCAAATATCAAGATGCGAACGATGGAAGAGTGGTTGGCCTATAAACAATAAACAAATACCTATTTATAATGCGCCAAGGCACGCAACTGAGGCACCACTCACACGACATAGGTCGTGAAACACCGCATCATATACACAAGGTATATGATAGCTCTCGGTTGGCTGAAAAAGGATTCGAACTGGCGACCTTTTAGCTATATGTCATGCTTCGAATCGCAAACACCTTAATCCCAGAACAATCTAAAAGAGGAAACAAACGCCAACATATGAAACTTAAGCCATGTAAAATATTACGACCTAGCGGGTTGCAGAAGACAATTACGTCAAGCCGCCAGTAACCAAAATGAGAATATTTACTTCACAAATACAACGAGACCAACTAAGAGATGTTTGGTGCGATCGGGTGTCCAGTGGAGGGTTGAGCAGAGCTGAGAAGCCGACGCGTGTGCTGACTTCTGTCAAGTGGTCGAGTGAATGTGAGTTGCCCAAATATGAAATTTACTCTGTGTTAAAAAGAATGGCATTGAAAATAAAACTTCCGTTTTTTGAACTTCAGGCACTCTTATTTCGTTCCTTTTATAGGGAAACTGGGTCGAATATATTGAAACTAACTGTGGCGCAACGACAAAAATGTTTGACAATACTAAAAGTTTTCTGGAAAATCTACCATCATATTCTCGCTCTTGATAAAAATAGGCAGTGGCGCAGCCTATTCGAAGGGTTTCACAATTTTTCGAAAATCGATGAGTTTTTTTGGTGGGGGGGGGGGGTAATAGATTTTTCAATATGCTATAGAACAATGATATTCTCTCTGGATGGCTATTGGGTCTTTATCTCACAGCATATTTCATATATCAAGACAGAACATAGAGACCCCACCAAAATAACACTAAAATGTCACAAATTCTGAGAAGAAATAGAGCACCACTAGACCTTAACTACACTCTAAAATCTTTTCATATGTAAATTTTTCCAGCCATGACAAGTATTTAAAGAATAACGCAGATAGACAAAATAACTTCCGAGCTTTCAGATTTATTCAACCTTCATGGTAAGGATGTTGAAACTGTGCAAAGACAGCTCAAAATCACATCAACACATCAAGTTTACGTGCGGATCTGTCTGATCTCATTGCATGTATCGAACTGGAAGAACTCTTTTGAGCAACAAGCCTTCAGCCCGAGTTGTATTATATGCTCGATGTTGCTCTGACTCTGCCAGTTACTTCATAAGATGCAGAAAGAGAATTTTATAAATTTCGGCATATTAAAATTCATCTTAGGACGACTGTTCTGCTCGTCGTTTGCAAAGCTTGTTTGAGAATATCTGCTACCAAAACAGCTACTGCACTTCTTCAAGTAAATGAAATGGTGAAAAGATTTTCACAAACTGATCGAAAAAATATTTTTTTACTGAGAACGCATCAAAATTTAGTTGAAACTAAATATTTTAAAAAATGATAGACTGTTTAGGATCTCATATCAAACCTATTTTTTTACTTTTTACCTTAGTTTAAAAAATGATGACGTAACTTTAAGAATACTATGCAACTTAGTTTGTAGTTTTCCTTTTGTATCATTGAAAACTAAATTCTTTATCAAATATAATTGGTAGTTTTTATTTAGCCCATTTACCGCCACTGCCCGAAAAAAAAATAAACATGATTTTTACATTTAGACTTGCATTATATGGTTTTTTAACAACTCAAGCACAATTGAAAACAATTATTTCATAAGTTTAAATGGGGTAGAATGTTGCGAAAACGCAACATAGGCGTGAAGTGTGACATACTTATGTGCAGTAAGAAATCATTAATAAATTGATTTAAACCACATTTATTAATTTCAATTGCAAATAGTTCGATAAAATTCTGACTTCTAATTATTTTATTAGTTATAATAATAATTATTATTATTTTAATTGCAACAAAGCAAATTATTTAACGTGAATTACAACAACACTCATAAACTGTCGTGCTGTTTCAAGGACGACATTGACGACGAATGTTATCTTTATTTTAATTTTATAATCAACCTATGAGAGGTTAAAAAATTATATTTTCTTCAATAATTTTCAAATTTGAAGCATTTGCGGTTTAAAATTTTTTTTCGAAATATAAAAATCAACATTCATCTACAAAATTCAGCTTTTAATTTTAATTTTATAAATTTCATAATACATTGACATTAAATTAATAATAGTATTATATTCATAATAACTATTGAAATGAATGACTAGGTTTAATAAAAATCATATGATATCATATTACGTTAAAGTTGCGAAAACGCACCATTGATTTTTAAAAGCATTGGAAACCTTTTAAAAGTTATTTTGAATATATAAAAAATTAATTCAAGTATTAACCCTCTTCTCACCTAGAAATTAGGACTAAATTTGTATAAAAATACTAAAATCGAATGAAAAAATTGAAAAATTGTCTATGCGAGGAAAGATTGTCTTGAGAAATTTTAAATGTGAACAGGAAATAAAAGATTATAAATAATAAAATGTAAAAATTTAACTTATGAAATTAAAATTTATTCTACAAAATATGTGAAAAAAACTCGGTATTAAAAGAGCAAGAAAATATAAAAATTGATGTTGCAAAACACAACAGTTGCGGTAAATAATTATTTTTTTAAAACTAAAGTTGAGCCCCCACCAGCATTTTTGGCTGGTTGCGCCCCTGAAAATAGGATCGTTTGAGGGTTATGAAGATTTATATTAATTAGTCTGAGGTTCTAATCCATGAATTTCTGCCTAAAACTTAAAAAATGGTTTACCAGATGAATAAAAAACCTCGCGCGCACGAGTTAGTTTATATTTCGCTGCAATGAACATTTTGTATTCATGTGCAATAGGGGGAGGTTGCACAAAATGAAACGATTTTTAAACGTAGCTCAACTGCATAACCAATAACGTAAATAAAAATTTATCCAGCTATAATATTGATTCTTTGTCTAACTATATCACCTTTAAAATAAGAAATAAAGAAAAAGAAATATGAGTTTACTAACCTCAAACATGAACACTCAAAAAGTCGATCCTGAGCAATTAGGTTCCCAAGATGGAATGCTTAGTTGCTCATAAAAAATCATATTGTATGTCATAAAAATTGTAATTTAAACCTTTTACTTATCATCCGACTATCGTATTCATTTAAAGAAATACTTTTTTCGCTCACTCAATACTGATCATTCAAAAAATTCTTTATTTATTCCGGAAGATGTAGTCTTTCAATTCTTTCTCCAAAAGCGTCATCAAATGTTTTTTAAAAACGCTCTAAGTTTTTTATTAAATTTTTGAAATTCTATTTTTAAAGTAAAATCTTCGGAATAACATAAATTGAACTCGCTTTACTCAGAGAAATTTCTTAATTTGCACTTTACATTTAGCTTCAACCATTTTCCGTGCAACAGTTTACAGTCAATTGGGACTAATGAGACGAAAGTTTGCATCTATTCAATTTTGAGATTTAGGTATAAATAGAACATACGTGTGTTGAAGCTAATGAATACTAACAGTTTTTTTATTGAATAACAAAGTAAATTAATGGTTTGTATTAATTTTCAATGGACTATTTAGAATATAATCTTAATATAGTTGATTATACTGTATATAGTCTATATAGATTCATCATTTCCCGAGATGGACGAATGCCAGAGACAGATTCATCAATGTCTATAGTCTCTTCCTACGTTTAATTTTAGGCAACTATTCATGTTTCATCTTAGGCAACTATGACCATGCTACACAACCATGGTTACAACAAGCTAATCTCTAAATTATTAATTATACTACTTGCACATAATGAAATTGTAGTGCATCATCTAATTAATAATTTGAAAAAATTCTACTCCTTCGGATGAGAAAAAAACAGCAAAACGTTATCTCCCAACTTTCAAACTATTCTTTTGGAAATCAGTTCTTTAATTATTATAATTGAACGAAACCAAAATACAAATGTGCTTAGAAGACGGATGCATGAATAGAAAAGTAAGAATTTTTTTATAAAAATCGAATAGCTGTAAATAAGCTCGTTCTATCATGGGTGAACGGGTAGCTGAGCCGGCAACGACTCTCGGCTTGACCAATAATGAAAGGTCCTAGGTTCAAATGCAACCAATGCCCTAGTAACACAAAGGCCTGGAAGCCCGTTCGGGGTATACGCCACTATAATAATGCTCGTCATTATTATTCTTATTATTATTCTATCTTAGGAACTGGTTCATCTTGAGAAACCTCCCCCTATAAACTGACTGTGTTCGTGAGATTTTGTGTGGATCTTGTAGAAGTGAAACCATTTTTGTGAGTTTTGGACAAAATTTCATGGATTAGAACTTCAGGCTAATGAATCTTGTCATATGAAAAATGGTAAAAATAAAAAAATGCCTATTTAAAGTGCGCCAAGGCAGGCAACAGAAGCGACACTCACGACATAAGTCGTGACACACTGCATCATATACACTAGGTATATGATAGCTCAAGGTTGCTCCTCTGGGGTTTGAATCGGCAACCTTTGAGTTGCAGGTCCGATAACATACTATCTAAGCCAACACGCTCGTAATAACCCTAGTATAAATGCATGGAGACAATGCTGCTCCTAAGAGAGCTGTGCAAGTGGTGGCAAATGTGAACTTGAGCGAGCAGTGCATGCAGCCTCTTGAGGACGTTTCTGGACGGATGATGAACTCCACCGATGCCTCTAGCAAGCCTCTCTGATCCACCAATGCCTCTAGCAAGCCTCTCTGATCCACCAATGCCTCTTGCAAGCCTCTCTGATCCACCAATGCCTCTTGCAAGCCTCTCTGATCCACCAATGCCTCTAGCAAGCCTCTCTGATCCACCAATGCCTCTAGCAAGCCTCTCTGATCCACCAATGCCTCTAGCAAGCCTCTCTGATCCACCAATGCCTCTAGCAAGCCTCTCTGATCCACCAATGCCTCTAGCAAGCCTCTCTGATCCACCAATGCCTCTAGCAAGCCACTTCTCAACAAAGACCTTCTGGCCAGCATCAAGCTCGTGATCAACGCCAGATGACAAACAAAGCACCACTAGAGTTTCTGGCAAAAAAAATTGCTTTACAAATTAAAACCACCAATTAAAATCTCGGAAAAACTTTTTTAGATCTGCAAAGCTTTGCAAACTGCAGGAGAACTTTCACAAGACAGAAGAGAGCTGGAAAGAGTGGATCTATGACGGCATAACCCGTGTGACAAGAACCCTCTGGTGCTTTTAAAGAAGGAAACTTTTTCTCCGAATTAGGCGCACATTTCAGAGTGACTTCACTGCACAAGATGCTCGATGCTTGCTTCGTTTGATTTAATGAAGTCATATGCTTCATCGACTTGACAAGGCGACTGCATGCAGGGCGACCTGGGCGTGCTTCAGGAGAGCGGTGTGGTCCATCGATAACTCACCTGGAACGCTCTGAATCACGAGTCTGCCTGTGATGTTGTTGTTGATGTTGTTGTTGATGTTGTTTTTGTTGATGTTGTTGTTGTTGTTGTTGATGTCTTCGTGGTGTTAGGTTTCCACATGCGGTGTGGTGTTGCTAGCAATATTTTGTTGGAGTTGTTACTGTAGTGTGGTGCTGTGTTGCTTTTTTGTTGTTAAAGTGTAGAGTAGTATTGGTGTGGTATTGTGGTTGTGTTGTGTTGGTGTGATGTTGTGTTAGTGTTGTGTTGGTAGGATGTTGTGTTAGTGTTGTGTTGGTGTGATTTTGTGTTAGTGTTGTGTTGGTAGGATGTTGTGTTAGTGTTGTGTTGGTGTGATGTTGTGTTAGTGTTGTGTTGGTGTGATGTTGTGTTAGTGTTGTGTTGGTGTGATGTTGTGTTAGTGTTGTGTTTGTATGGTGTGGAGTTGTTACTATGATGTAGTGCTCTGATGTTGTTGTTGTTCTTGTTGTGCTTAGTGTCAATCAAGTGCGTGCACAAACCTTCGGACAACTTGATTGTCTTCAACCCGTCTCCCAGAATCTTGAGCGTCTTTATGCATGTGAGAATGTCTTCGCTGCAGTTGTGGTTGTGTAGATGGGAGGATGGGAAGGTAGGTTGAGTAGTGGATGAAAGGATGAGTAATTGGGTAGATGGATGAAACGATAGGCGCCTCAGCGAATATTTGAGAGAGACTGAACGATTGTGCGTGAAGAAGAATGCTCAAGAAGTTGCAAAGTCACTCGGAGACAGGCTGCTTGTTCGCACCTCTGGACTTTTTCACCCTGCTCGTCAGCTCATCGAGTTCCAATAGACCTGTGTGTTCCTCTCATTGTAGTGCCTGCAAAGCAACACCTGAAACACTCACCTCCTGTGCGATGCGAGGCAGCCATGCACACCTCCAGCACTTGTACGCCCAGCTCGTAATAGAAGTCTCCCATGCCTAAGACACTGCACCAGAAGCCCTTGCTCGCTGTGCATAAGTTAATTCATGACGCTCCATATGATGTGTCTATTAGTGATTCTGAAACTAACAAATCTCAAATAGATAATGGAGCAACAGCAAACTGGCAACTAACACGCGAGAGGGTCGACACCGATGGCTGCACACATCTGCTGGAACTGCGACCTGAAGCGGGCGTTCTTGCGAATCTCAGTCCGATGCTTGCGGGCAAAGTCCTCCAAGTTCACTCGGAACTTCTCCATCTGAGTCGCCATCTTTGCGAAGAAGACGTTCAATGTTCTTGCAAATTCAGTACTTTTTTACTTCTATTTGATTTAACAAGTTAATAAACTTATGAGATAAAATAAATTAATTTTTCTACAAGTAATATATGGAAAATGAAGAGGAATAGAGGCTAGGGTGGTCTAAAGATAAAAAAGTGGAAAAGTTAGGGTGGTCTAAAGATGAAAAAGTGGAAAGGTTAGGGTGGTCTAAGCGTGAGCAAGTAGAAAGGAAGTAGAGGTAGGTTCATTGAAGAGCATGGTGAGATGAATGGAAAGGAATAGTATTGACAGATTTATAAATGCGTCAAGTAGCAGCAGCCACCTATGTTTTCCGGCTCTGACTCCGGTTCTCGGAAATTTAAGTTTCGGCTCGGTTCCGGCTCTCTATAGAGAGGGTGTCACACGACACAAACTTACACCATAATATTTTACTTAATTCAATTAGAGACTTAGATTTATATGCTTTACAAACTTACTCTGAATAATAAATAAATCTTTAATAACTATTTTTTCTTCTCTGGCTTCAATCAAACAACTGCGTTCATCTTCATCTCTTCTCCTCAACCAAGAATTCACTACAAACAAAGGTTACAAATTTTCCTTATTTCAACTTGGCTTATCACTCATAATGATTACTCCATGCTACTCATTTTCTAGACGCTAATACGGTTGCCTTTTAAAATTTAGAAGTTTTTAACCAAGGACTTTTCAGACATCCTAACCAAGATGTTTTCAGACATCCTTACAGCAGCAGATGACGGTAAGCTTACATTATTATTTTTGATTGATCTATCGGCAGCTTTTGATCTGGTAGATCATGCAACACTGCTCCGAAGACTGCACATCTCCTATGGGTTCTCTGACTCTGCGTTAGAATGGTTTAGGGACTACTTAAGTGACAGATGTTTTGACATCCGCTGTAGTGGGACAAAATCGACCACGTCGGTTTCCGCTGTAGGAGTCCCCCAAGGTTCAGTCCTTGGTCCTTTACTGTTCTCGTTGTACACTGGAGATTTGGAAAGAATAGCAGCTAGACATGAGCTTGCTTTTCATCAGTATGCTGATGACACCCAGATTTACGGTCATTGCATTAAAGGTCATCAGGCTGACCTGCAAGAAAGGGTGTCATCATGCATTGATGAAATTGCTGCTTGGATGGGTGCCAATCAACTGAAACTTAACTCCAGCAAAACTGAAGTTATCTGGCTCTCATCCCGTCGAAACTCTACTCACACTCCCAAAGATCCAGTTCGCATTTGTCAGAACGAGATCATTCCTTCTGAAAGTGTCAGAAACCTAGGAGTTTATCTAGACAAAGACCTCACCATGGCGACACACATCAATAAGATGACTCAAACCTGCTTTGCTTCTTCACGCCAAATACGATCCATAAGATGGTTATTGGCCAAGGACTCACTGAGAACATTGGCTTCTGCTTTGGTTCTCAGTCGAATTGACTATGGCAATATCATTCTTACTTGGTTGCCAATGACGCAGCTGCAGAAAATTCAGTCCATAATCAACACCACAGCTAGGCTCATAACAGGTGCTAGAAAGTATGATCACATCAGCCCTGTTCTCAAGGAGCTCCACTGGCTTCGTGTTGAAAACAGAATTGAATACAAAAACATCTTGTTAATGCACAAGTGTCTGTCTAATGAGTGCCCATATTATTTGTCGAGTATTATTTTCATGAGAGCAAGTCTTCCCCAGAGGGAAAGACTCAGGTCTGCTAGGTCAAGAGATGTAGTTCCACAGAGCTGCAAACTCAAGTATACAGGTGCAAGAAGCTTTTTTGTTGCAGCGCCGACTCTTTGGAATAGTCTTCCCAATAGACTCAAATCCCCGAGCTCGACAACAAAATTCAGCCGTTCCCTGAAAACGTACTTGTTTGGCAGATCACAATGACCCACAAATCTACTGCTCATTTCTTCCATTCATCAATTTCTTGCTTTCTAATTTTATCTTCATTTCATTTATTTATTTTCTATTTATTAATGGTTAATAATAATTTTAAAATATTAATTATTATTAATATGATTATTTACTTTTCCATAACTAAGTGGTCCTGAAGCTCGTCCAAATTTACGCCACTATAATCTTATTCGTTGTATTGTATTATATTGTACTCATTACTATTATAATTATTATACTAATCCTTAAAACTATTTATTATTTATTTATTGCATTATGACGAGGTATAGGCTGTATAAAAACTGAAAATATTATTATTATTATTATTATTGATGTTTAAAATGGAAACTTCTGATAGCTGTTCCGAAGCAAGTTCAGATCCTTTGTCTTTAAACTTGGCCTGCGATTATTTAAATCTGAACTTACTAAAAAAGTTTAGCTTAAAGTGTTTTTGATACTTTAAAATTAAAAAATATCTTCACAATTTTAGGTTTAAATCAGTCCTCACTTGAACAGCTGAGCGATTCTGAATTGCTCCAACACCAGCTCCCCTCCGACGCATAATGAAGCTTCAACAAAACTTTGCCTCAAATAAAAAAAATTTGCACTTTGAAAACGTGTTTTACCTAAATATTAAGTTAATATGAAATTCATTCAAAATAAGTTTTCGTTGATTTTAATTTTAAAAGTTAGCTTATGTTAAAAACTATAAAATATTTTTACAAATTAAATAAATAAAATGTTAACATAAATCTGATAAATAGATTCATAAATTAAATAATGTTTAAATAGGAAAAAATATATTACATTGAAAGTTAACTAAGTTAAGTTAGTCGGCTAAATTTAGTTAATTGTAGTAAAAATACAAGAAGGGAGTATATGAAATGCGATAAACGACAGCATGTTTCACAATCAGGGGCGGTGATCTGCGGGAAATCATGGGGGGTCCTCTCCAGGGGTGGAATCAAAGAACCGGTATTGGCCAATACAGTACAAGCGATACTATTTAGTATTTTTTGCTGTAGTGCAAATTATTTTTGTATCAACTATTAATATTTGTATCACCAAACATTTAAAAAAAAGTTGGATACTCAATAAAAATACTTTTCTATTGCCACTATGAGCGATTTGAAGAAAAACAATAGCGATTTTAGTAACTTTTATTATTGGTCATCTAATAAATTCAATTACAACTAGCCATCAACCCATCAAATAAATGTTATAACATCTTGTTTTCCATTCATTTCTGAGTCAAATAGTTTAAAGAATTACAAATAGATTTAAATTTGCCAAAGTTATAAAAAAATATACAATACAATACAATACAACGACGAGTGTTATTAACGCATTAACAGACGGGCTTCAAGACCACTTGGTTATGGAAAATTTGATAATAATATTAATAAGGATAGATGAATAAATGGTAAGTATAGGTAAAGTAAATTATTGAAATTTAACAATATAATCATTTCTATATATACATCTTTCTTTTTTTTATGGACAAAATAATTTTTTTTAAAGGTTGAAACTGGAATAATAATAAAAATAAATTTAAGATAAAAGTATATATCTATATTATATTATTATTATGATTTATTTTACAATTATTATTGATCCTATATATATATATATATATATATATTAAATATTTTACAATTATTATTGACTATTAGTATAAATAAATAAAATAAGGATGAAATTGGGAAGCAAAAGATTGATGAATGGAAAATTAGAAGTAAATTTGTAAGTTATTGTGATCGGTCGAACAAGTACGTTTTCAAGGAACGGCTGAATGTCGCGGTCGAGCTCGGGGATTTGAGTCTATTGGGAAGACTATTCCAAAGAGTCGGCGCTGCAACAAAAAAGCTTCTTGCACCTGCATACTTGAGTTTGTATATCTGTGGAACTACATCTCTTGACCTGGAAGACCTGAGTCTTTCCCTCTGGGGAAGACTTGCTCTCATGACAATACCACTCGATAAATAATCTGGGCACCCATTAGACAGACACTTGTGCATTAACAATATGTTTTTGTATTCAATTCTATTTTCAACACGAAGCCAGTGGAGCTCCTTGAGAACAGGGCTGATGTGATCATACTTTCTAGCATCTGTTATGAGCCTAACTGTGGTGTTGATTACAGACTGAATTTTCTTCAGCTGCGTCATTGGCAACCCAGTAAGAATGATATTGCTATAGTAAATTCGACTGAGAACCAAAGCAGAAGCCAATGTTCTCAGTGAGTCCCTGGTCAATAACTATCTTATGGATCGTATTTAGATTTTTGTTTTTAATTACAGTGTATATTTAGATAACATAATTCTGCCGTCCTTCTGCCTTCTCCCCACAGCTCGTTTACTCCAATTTTCAAGAAGACCTTTTCGTATGTCTGACTGACTAGAAAATTTTTCTGCTAGCCTTTTTAATCAAGACTGTCAAGTATATCCTGATGTTCATGACAATCGGCCAGTGAATTCGAGCGAGGCTGTGTCATAGGTGCACGCAACCGAGTCTTAAGACGCCGCAAAGTAATGGTTGACGATTATGCTCATTACCAAATAGAAATTTTTGAATACAAAATCGAAAAAAAAGGGGGGGGGGGTTCCTATTAAGGAAAACTTCCCACTCCCCCACAAAAAAAAGTGGGGGGGGGGGGGAGGGTCTGATCCCAAGACTCCCCAGGATCGCCGCCCATGTTCACAATATCACTGTATCACAATGAAAAATGATTATGAATGATTTTTACTGTTTGAAATTCATTTTGATATTATAATACAAATTATGTTGTTATCAAATGCTTTTCTTTGCGATTGTTCCATTTGTGTGACTTACTATTGAGAGTGACCCAACGTTCCAATTTGGGAACATAAGTTTAAAATCATTAAGAATTTAAAATTTTGACTTTTTTGTTTTTCATTTAAATGAATAAAAATGGTTACGTGATGAAAAAATAGAGGTTGAGCTAGGGAAAATCAAAGTTAAACTAGAGATATGAATGGGAACGGGAAAAGTCGGGAACCTGGAATTGATTATCGCGAAGGAAGGTGATTCAAATAATTCCGGGATTTAAATTCCCAGTGTATTTAGTGAAATCTGAATCTAGTCAGAAAATATATAAAGTTTATATATTTTCTGACTAGATTCAGATATATTATAAACCGATTTGAAACTTACATTCCTTCACTTTTAAAAGTTGTTTTTAAACGTAAAAAAATGGAGTTGAAGGCAATTCTTCAATGATCATTTTAGTTTATAGAGTAAATTGTTTATTACAGATTGGCAATAAAAAAATGTTAAAAGTTGATTCATTTATAAAATAAAAGTATGTGTACATCAGAATGGGATATAATATTTTTGAAACATATCGGCTTAGACTCGGATTTGTTTCATTCTTTTTAGTTCTTAATATATGTGGAGGTTAGTATCCAAATTAATTTTGCGATACATGTATTGATTCAAATATTTTTAGAAGTTAGTATAAAATTTTATATTTCACAACATAATTAGATAAATAGTCTATTTAAAATATTCAATTGTTTTCTTGTTAAAATTTTAATATATAAACCAAAAAGAATTAAATTAAAATACATATTTTTTCCTAAAAAGTTTTCACTAGAAAACTTCAAAGTCCTCTCTACTGCTCAACTAAAGCAGTTTATCAGTGTCTAGTCCCTCTTAAAAACAACTTCAGTATTGACCTAACCAGAGAAAACCTCTTTAGAATGGGTCCTCTCTTTACCAAGCTGGATCCTGACATCTTTTGCAAGTACCAAAAATTAAATAAGTTTATCACATTACTATAAATACTATTCTTGAAATCATTTTAGCTTGCAGAATGATTTATTCAAGGTATTAACTTTATAATAAGTTTTAATACAACATATTCAGTCATGCTGCTGAGCTTGAGAGCTGCAGGTCTGCTGTTTCAACGTGCCACGCAGAGTCTTCTCACTACTTGGAAAATATTGCCCAGTTCCTGAACGGGGCAAAGCACTTTTGCGATCTCAACATCACACTCAGTAAGTTCCTCTGAAACTTCATGCAGCTTTGCGTTTTATTCTTTAAAGGTTTATTGGTTTGCACAGTGGGGAAGAGTTCCATCTATTGACTGCCAATGCATGCTTTGTTGGATTTTCTTAACTTGGTGAAACAAACTCCTATTAGTGACAATGAAAAAGTTTTTATTTTTTCTAAGACTTTTTCATTAGCTGCTTTTTTGTTTAAAGTGACCTTGTCAATCAATCAATCAATCACTTATTATTTGTATAGCGCCCCTTAGAAGCGAACAAAATCGTTCAGCCATCCCGTTCTGAACAATGAGTTATGAGTGACTAAGTTGAAGTTAGAGAAGAAGGTAAAGATTCCATAAAAAGGGACCGCAGTAAGAAAAAGAACGTTGAGCAAAAGAGTGTTTAACTGGAAAACGAAAAGAACGATTAAAGGTAGATGATCTTAGACCAGATTTAGGGGGTTGTTTAATTAGAAGTTTTAAGATAAATTGGAACAGTACAGTTATGAATTTTAAACATATTTAGGCATATTTTAAAAGTCACTCTAGATCTCAAAGGTAACCAATGTAACAAACGAAGATAAGGATAAATGGGAGAAAATCTTAAGAGCACGAACAACAAGACGAGCAGCACAGTTAAAGGCTTTATTTAGAGGAGCTAAAGTAGTATCAGGGAGGCCATAGTAAAGAGAGTTGCAATAATCAATCCTGGAGAGAACTAGAGAAGATACAAGAAGCTGCAAAGTAGGATCATCAAGAAAAGGAAGAAGCTGTTTAATACGACGAATGTGGAAATACCAAGATTTAGAAACATAAAATTTAAGGAGCTAAAGACAGGTTAGAATCGAAGTTAAAGGTTTTTTTATTTTATTTTAAAATGCTGCTTCATCTCAATTTCATGGAGCGGAAAAGGTTGTCAGTGAAGGAATCCCTTGCTTCTTTGACGGCTGCTCCGAGCAGTTTCTGGCCGTTGAAGGCGCCATGCACCGTGAAGACCTGGTTGTTCAGACACTTTCTTTTTTTAAACGTATTGTTTCTAAGGCCCTTTGTTCGGACTTGAATTTCAAAAGCAGAATGTCTAAGTTGGTAATTGCAACGGACAATATTGATACTTTAACTTTAACTTTCAATAACATTATGAATCGTTTAGTTCGACTAAAAATAGTAAGACTTGTGGGGAAAAAATCAATATTTATAAATTTATAATTTATTAGAATAAGTCGAAAAATACTAATTTTTGGATATTTAAAAACAATTATTCAAAAGTATTGGTGTTTTAGGTTAGATATCTTAAGCCCAAAATGCTAAAAAACGTATAAAAATCAAAATAAATGCTTTATTTTTAAGTGGTCTTTTCATCAACTGTAGTAATTTATTTCAATTCCTACTCAACTCTAATTAAAAGTTTGAAAATCACTGCACAGAAAAGGAAATAGTGGCATGTCTTTCGAGGCGGCAGTTGAAGTCGAAGCTGCACCACTGCTCGAGACACACGATGGCTTTGTTGGCGCCTGTGTCGAACGAGTTCATCGCCTACGAGAACCAGAACTCGATCGACAACATGTACATCATCACGCAGAAGCTCAAGGGGTCAGTCACCATTCTTCAATCTTATGTTTTTGGTATGTTAGAAAATTCGCAATTAACATTAATCCACGTAAAATTTAACATGGGACAGTTCAGTTGTGTGTTATATTAGGGTTAGGGTTAATTCAAGGCACGGATCAAATGAATAAATAATTCGGTTGGCTTTTCTAAGTGCGATTTTATTTCAATGTAATTCTGTTCTTGAACAAATGTTATGGTTGTTGAGATGTATAAATGTCGACTCTTTCGTTTGTCAATTACTCACTTCATTCATAAGTTGTCTCCCATGCACAAACCACGGCATACATGCACAGACCACAGAACACATGCACTGACCACAACACACATGCACTGACCACAGAACACATGCACTGACCACAGCACACATGCACTGACCACAACACACATGCACTGACCACAGAACACATGCACTGACCACAGCACACATGCACTGACCACAACACACATGCACTGACCACAGAACACATGCACTGACCACAGCACACATGCACTGACCACAACACACATGCACAAACCACGGCATACATGCACAGACCACAGCACACATGCACTGACCACAACACACATGCACTGACCACAGAACACATGCACTGACCACAGCACACATGCACTGACCACAACACACATGCACTGACCACAGCACACATGCACTGACCACAGAACACATGCACTGACCACAGCACACATGCACTGACCACAGAACACATGCACTGACCACAGAACACATGCACTGACCACAGCACACATGCACTGACCACAACACACATGCACTGACCACAGCACACATGCACTGACTACCGCACACATGCACTGACCACAGCACACATGCACTGACCACAGAACACATGCACTGACTACCGCACACATGCACTTGCAGCTGCGTGACGACCAATGAGGGCTGCAAGGAGTTCTTCCTGCGCAAGGAGTGTGGCGTCGGTGTTGCAGAGTGGTACCGGCACTACTCACTCAACAGGCCTTTCTGGCTCCAATTCAGTGCGTTCGAAACTGGGTCATTCGAAACTGGGTCATTCGAAACTGGGTCATTTGAAACTGGGTCATTCGAAACTGGGTCATTCCTTAGAATTTCTACCAATGGAGTTTACCCCCCCCCCCCCTCTTCAGAAATTTGTGAAACTTTTATATTATGCTTAGATACGTTGTCTATCAAAATGAAAAATATAAAAAATTCAATTTTTCAAAAGGTTGCCGATTTATTGACCTTCAAAGTTTGCCGAGGTCAAAACCCCTTCTCTATTCATTTTGAAATATCTCAGCTTATATTTATCAGAACGAATAATGCAGTATACCAAAATAAAGGCATGTTTTATTTAAACATAAATTAATGGTTCAAATATGATATAATATTTTTGTAGCGGTCAAAAGTTTGACCTTGAAATTTTCGATGTTGCCCTATATATTTTGTCAATTTTTTTTCTCGCAACATTTTTCAAACTTTCCTTCAATCATATCAAAAAAATAATAAGGTCTTCTTTTAAAAATATTGTTAATCAATTTTTCTTGAGCACCTAAAAAACAATATTTTGTCAAAACAGCATTTAGGAGTGTTCATGCATTATTTATTTTTTTAGACAAAAATTAATGAATTTAGTAAATCTCAATAAATATTTAATTTGATTTAATAATTTTTTTTATTACTTTAACAAAATCTAACTTTGAGCTATAGTCTATAGTAACGTAGTTATGGATTTAGCTTAAATCAGTTATATTTAGTTAAATTATTAATTAACTGAAATATTTATTGAGATTTACTGAATTCATTAATTTTTTTCTGAAAACAAAAATTATGCATAAGCACTCCTAAAATGGTGGTAAGCTTTTTGAATGGCATATTCTTTAACTGTTAAAGTTTAACAAAACCTTAAATGCAATTTTTCTCTTTTGAATCTTATGATTATTTCACATGACGACTCAATCTTTGTAATTTTCCTGTTTGTTCGTCATTGTACAACACCGGATTCGAATTGTTCACTGATTTTGTCTCGCTGACTACTTGAGCACTGTGCACGCCTGTCAAGGTCGATGTCATTGCAAGTCGATTTCTGGGTTCATGAGTGATGTAACCAAAGAAGACTTTGCATGGACGATGGAGTGGCTGGGAAGGTGTGGAGAGGTGTCATGGCAGAAGTTGCAACACAAGTGGAGTGGTTACTTGAAGGAGGAGTGCTCGAGACTGATCCATTCTGGGCTCTTACTCACTTCTTCTACAGCACGCAGTCCTTGGCTTCTGCTTTGTACAAGCACCCGTCACATGCGAACTTGCTGCTCTTTCACGGAGGTTTCAATTACCGCAAGTTGAGTGGAGACCGACGGTGGAATTGCTCGGAAAAGTTCGAGAAGTCGATGAGAGAGTTCAAACTGGCCTCGATGATCTCTCAAATCACTGACTTAGTTCTCGATGTGCCCAAAGAAGTGTTCGACAGAAAGACCGAAACGTTTGGACAGTGGATGCTCTATGGCATCCATGCAGTCATCCAGTTCTTCAACTGAAAGATTTGATTTTATATAATCTTTTATATTTCTCAAGTTCAATTTTGGGATTTTTTTTTCTCATTGCTCATTAAATTTTATAAAGTCTATGTGGTCGTTCACGGTTCAATTTAAATTTTTGAAATTCTAGAAAGTAAAATATCGCCTAAACATCGGTCTAATTCATGGAGCTTTTTTCAGTGGATCCAATTTATAAAAAAAGAGAAAGTTATAGACAATGCATAGTAATAATCAAAAAGATAACAAAGAGAAAAATTGAATTTTTTTTCAAGGAATATGCTATTCAAAAAGTTGGCACCACCAACAAATGGGCAGAACTTACTTAATAAATGCGCTATAGACTACAGTATTTCTATATACTATAGTCTATAGTAACGTAGATATGGATGGAGCTTAAATCAGTTAGATTTAGTTAAATTATTATTTTTTTTATTAAATCAGCTCAAATATTTATCGAGATTTACTAAATTCATTAATTTTTGTCTGAAAATAAATAAATAATGCATGAGCACTCCTAAAATGCTCTTTTGACAAAATATTGTTTGTTAGGTGCTCAAGAAAAAAACTGATCAAAAATATTTTTAAAAATAAGACTTTTTTATTTTGTTTAAATGATTAAAGGAATGTTTGAAAAATGTTACGAGAAAAAAAAATTGACAAAATATATAGGGCAACATCGAAAATTTCAAGGTCAAACTTTTGACCGCTAAAAAATATTATATTATAATTAAACCATTAATTTATGTTTAAATAGAACATTCAAATGCCTTTATTTGCTATATTGCATTATTTGTTCTGATAAATATAGGCTGAGATATTTCAAGTTGAATAGAGAAGGGGTTTTGACTTAAGCGAAATTTGAAGGTCAATAACTCGGCGACATTTTGAAAAATTGAAATTTTTATTTATTTCATTTTGAAAAACAATGTATCTAAACGGTATATAAAAGTTTAATAAATTTCTGAGGGGGGGGGGTGTAAAATTGAATTTATTTTGGTCGAAATTCTATTGAATGAGCCAACCATTCTATTTCTTGCTTGATTCTTAAATTCCAAAGAAATACTTGTAATCCAGTTTTGATGCACATTTCTGCACTCATACCACCACAACATGGCCACCAACAGCGCGCAGTCTGCATGTCGGCTACGGCTACAGCTACTTGGTGGTGTCGCTGGTGGTGATGTGCTTCCTGGTCATCTACGTCGCCCTGCGCAACTACAGAGACTACCACCAGAACCTGATGAACTTCAAGAAGATCATCCAGCTGGTGAGTGTATGCCTCTGTCGTTCCCATCATACCATTACGAACATATATACGGCATTTTCTGAGACTCCATTTGGAAGTTTTGTCCAGAAAAGTGGTCATAACGGACTCCATACAGACCTTCGACAGCTCATACTTGATCCAGACCGTCTTAAATTCGACTGAATGATTATATTTAAACGGACTATACCATAATAACGATTTCTCATTGGCTTTCACTCTATGTTAGAAGTTTTAGGACTTGATTAGCAACACCACCATTTTTGCCACACAGCCCAACTCTAGCTTCATCGAAACTGCTCGTCTCCTGGTCACTCCAACTCCCATCGACAAGGTTTTATTGTTTTGTTAAAGCTATTTTATCATCGAAAAGGTTTGTAAGAGTTGCTTCATCATTTCTTGCAATTCGTTGGAGGAGGAAATGTGCCAGAGGATTACACGAGCATTTACCATGATCTTTCGTTTCAGGAAACGTGGACTCACGAATAGAATTTGCTCAGCTCGTCGATTGTTTTCATGTGGTCTGCCATCTCTCGGCAGCCTCTCAAACAATTTGAAATAGTTTTTCAGGGTATTTATAAAATTTCTAACGACATACTAACAGAAAATTTCACACCATTGGGAAATTGTTGAAATATACAATGCTCATTTTAACCAACAAAATTGTATTTCAACGCTTCGTCTTATTGAATTAGTGTATCTCGGTTTTGGATTACGGTGAGATTTTTGTTTATCATTCATAAATAAATTTTATTTTTACTAAAAAATAAATAATTTCGAAATAAAATGTTGATTATTGAATATGCAGTTGTTGTATTTTATTAAAATAGAGAATAGGTGTGCAGTCGATCACTTTATACTAAAATGTTTACCTATTAAATTTTTTAAATAACATTAAAAAATGTTGTCATCATCATCATTACATTAATTATCACCAGTGTTTCCAAAAAGATGTTGGAAAATTGAAGAAATGCAAAAATCAAAAAGTTATGACAAGCGATCCTGCAAGTTTCAACAACTGCACTGAATCTTGCTTAGAGACCGACCGAAACAGATATTTTTATTTCGGCCGAAACCGAAATTAGGCCGAAATTTAAATCCCATTTTTGGTTGAAACCGAAATTAAGCCGAAATTGAAAATCAATTTTCGGCCGAAACCGAAATTAAACCGAAATTGTAATCAGATTTTCGGCCGAAACCGAAGCCGATAATTGTTCAAGATTTTGTAAACTTTTATTAAAAACGAAAAAATAGTATTTAACGATGACAATGCCAGTTTAATAAGTAAATCCAAACAAGCGTATATTTTAAGCCAAAAAATAAAAGTTTTTCAACAACAAAAATGGTCTACGTAAGTAATTGTTTATAAATATTAATAAATAGTATTGAACGATGACAATTTCTGTTTAATAATTAAATCCAAACAAACGAATTTTGTAAACCAGAAATACAAGTGTTTCAACATTTTCACTAAGAAGGTTGCTGCGACGATCTGCGTAGATTTGCAGGCTCAATACATGAATATTGACTGCAATAATCATCTGGCCAGGTTCTGCGATCTTTTTGAAAATTGATAACTGGTTGAACTGAAACAGGCTGTGAAACAGATTCTTCTAATTTTCTTTACTTTGCTACATACCACAACACAAACAACCACACACACCACAACACAAACAACCACACACACCACAACACAAACAACCACACACACCACAACACAAACAACCACACATACCACAACACAAACAACCACACTCACCATAACACAAACAACCACACACACCACAACACAAACAACCACAACACAAACAACCACATCACAAACAACCACAATAAAAACAACCACAACACAAACAACCACATCACAAACAACCACAACACAAACTACCACACACACCACAACACAAACAACCACAACACAAACAACCACAACACAAACAACCACTACACAAACAACCACACACACCATAACACAAACAACCACAACACACAAACAACCACAACACAAACAACCACAACACAAACAACCACACACACCACAACACAAACAACCACAACACAAACAACCACATCACAAACAATCACAACACACAAACAACCACAACACAAAGAACCACACACACCACAACACAAACAACCACAACACAAACAACCACAACACAAACAACCACAACACAAACAACCACATCACAAACAACCACAACACAAACAACCACAACACAAACAACCACATCACAAACAACCACACACACCACAACACAAACAACCACGACACAAACAACCACAACACAAATAACCACAACACAAATAACCACAACACAAACCACAACACATAAACAACCACAACACAAACAACCACAACACAAACAACCACAACACAAACAACCACAACACAAACAACCACAACACAAACAACCACAACACAAACAACCACACACACACACACACACACACACACACACACACACACACACACACACACACACACACACACACACACACACACACACAAACACAAACACAAAAACACACACACACGCACCTGACGACATACGGGTTGGAGATTTCCTTGAGGAGTGAGATCTCCCTGATCGTGGTGCTCGGAACGCCTGCCTCCGGGTCACTGCAGATCGAAGCAGTCTTCATCAGCAGATTTGTAAGCGAACATCAGCAACATGGAAACGCTTAATTACAAATTTAGCTTCGTTAACCGTGGATTCGTTACCACAAACGTTAATTGTTTAATTAATTTAAGTTACCTATAAACTTAAACATTAATTTTTTTCAATTCTATTGCAAAGATGAAGACAAATAGAGATTGAAAAGGCTTAAATGAAATACATTATTACTATTATATTAGGAACTTTTTACCAAAATTTATGTGAAAAATATATTAATTTCAATTTTAAATTGGAAAAAAAAGAAACACAATAAATGTTTATACAATAAACATAAACAATAAGTTATATTCCATCTCAAAATTTTCATCTGACAGAGATAGAGACCGACCAAAACAGATATTTTTATTTCGGCCGAAACCGAAATTAAAATGAGATTTTCGGCCAAAACCGAAGCCGAAACCGAAATATTTCCCAACTTATTAAAAATGAAAAAATAGTATTTAACGATGACAATGCCAGTTTAATAAGTAAATCCAAACAAGCGTATATTTTAAGTAAAAAAATATAAGTTTTTCAACCACAAAATGGTCTACGTAAGTAATTGTTTATTAAAAATAAAAAAATAGTATTGAACGAGGACAATTTCTGTTTAATAATAAAATCCAAACAATCGAATATTGTAAGGAAGAAATAACAGTTTTTCAACATTTTCACTAAGAAGGTTGCGGCGACGATCTGCGTAGATTTGCCCTGCAGAACTAAATAGTTGCTCGCTAGCCACACTTGTTGGGGGCGCAGATAAGTATTTTCGAGCAGCAGACTCAAGATATGAATATTGACTGCAATGCCAATACGCAAAAATGTTGGATGTTCTATTGATCCCAGGCTCTTCAAGATACGCCTGCATTTGGTGTTCGTGTTTATGCGTCTTCTTTGCGGCATCATCGTTGTTTTGGTTGGTGAGGTTAATTCTGTCGTGAATATCCCATAAGGATGATGAATCCATACTGTTTGAAACGTTATTTTCCAGTATTTGTTCAGCCTGGTTGATGGAATTCTCTTCTGCAACAAAGTTTGGTTTGATAAAGTTTAAAACTTTTTTTTTGGCTTCCTCTTTTCCTAAATCATCAAAATACATGTATTTGAAGCGAGGATCAAGCAAAGCAGCTGCAAGCACTTCGGGCATTTTTTTTTAAAACTCCAACCGTTTGTCTATGGCATCTCGAAGGGCTGCTTTCATCTGCATCAGTCCAACATCAGCTGACGTGACTTCTAATTTTTTTTCAGCATAGAAATCAACGGAATGACAATAGATATTGATGCATCATCGTAGCTGATCTCTGTGGTCGCGTCACTAAATGGTTTTAACACAACAATTCTGTCTATAAGTTTCCATTCTTTTTTTGTTAGGATTCGATGTCTCCATATTCAACGGAATAAAAGTTAATATATTTTTGTTGCTCATTTAGCCTAGACAACATCAAGCATGAGCTGTTCCAACGCGTCTCAACATCTTGAATCATTGAATGTTGTGGAACATCAGCTGATTTTTGTATTTCCTCAAGATGACGACAAGCTTGTTCGCTGTGTTTGAAGTGAGAAACTATTTTTTTTGATTTTTTGATAACTTTCTCCACTGAAGTTTGAAGAAAAATTGCATCTTTCATGACAAGTTGTAGGTTAGGTGCAAAACAACCAAAGTCACGTATTCCGTTAATACGCATTGAGCTCACCATGTTGGGCGCATTGTCACGGATGCCTAGGTGAACTTTATCATCTATCTCCCAGTCCAGAATTCCTTTTTTTAATTTTTATGCCAAATAAGCTCCTGTATGGTTTTCTTCTAAGACAATAGCATTCAAAACAACTTTCTTTCTTGAACTTTCATGCACAAAATGAGCAGTAAAGAGCATGATTTGGTCGTTTCATCCACCCATCTGTTTGAAAACTAATCCATTCTGCTTTTTTAACAAGTTTTTTAACTTGTTGATTCACTTTTTTGTACGTTGCTGACATCAAGCTGGTTCGAAAATACTTTTCGCTCTTTAAACGGTAATTTTTTGATGCAGTTGGATCAGCAAAATTCAACCTTTTGAATGCTTCACCTTCAACAATTGAGTATGGAAGCATATCGCATGGCGAGCGAGTTGGCTTAGATGGTAAAGTCGTTGGACCTGCAACCTAAAGGTCGCCAGTTCGAATCCCTGTTCAACCAACCGTGAGCTAATATATACCTAGTGTATATGATGCGGGGTTTCACGACTTATGTCGTGTGAGTGGCGCCTCAGTTGCGTGCCTTGGCGCATTATAAAACGCATTACTTTTATTTTTTATTTATTTATATCAACAATGATCAAATCCATGATGCATTTGTCGATTGTCTGAGTAGAGAGATGATCATTTGGCCAGGTTCTGCAATCTTTTTGAAAATTGATAACTGGTTGAACAGGCTGTGAAACAGATTCTTCTACTGTCGCCAGATCATTTTTCTCTTCAACGTCTAGCAAAAACCCGGGGAACAATTCTTTGTGGTGTTTTTGAAGATGGTTTTTCAATCCACAGTCTGCTTCCTAGGCTGTGTACTATCTAAAGAAGACAATTTTAAACATGTATTACCAACAGGCTTTGCTTTGGTCCGACTGACATTTGTAAAAAACTTCCAAATAGGATTCAACGACATTCTCACAATTTATTTTGGAATTAATTAATCGAAGCCAAATCTTCTCGTTCTTTTGACTTATATACAGTGTTTTTCAAAGAATGGATATCTAGAATTCCACATGCTTGTGTATGTTATTCGAACAATTAGTCTTATGTCACCCATAAAGCGTGATATCTAATGGATATCTAATAGAGATGAGAATCGAACCCAAACTTAATAGTTCGAGTTCGATTGAGAATATACAGACACAGATACTTACTTTTGACAATAACATTTAAAAAAAATTTTTTTAAATTGAATTTGCTTTAAAAAAGTTTTGTTAAATATCATCCTTGAACGTATCCACATTAACTTAAATTTCAAATACAATGGTTGTTGTTCCAGATGCTTGTATATGTTATTCGAATAATTAGTCTAATGACACCCATAAATATCTTATAGATATCTAATAGAGAATCGAACCCGAACTTAATAGTTCGATTGAGGATACAGATATATCAGATAAACTACATAAATAAATAAAAATTTCGGTTTTTCGGTAAATATGAGACCCATTTTGGCCGAAACCGAAATTGAGCCGAAATTACAAAATTATTTTCAGCCGAAACCGAAAAATGACCGAAATTGTAAATTTAGATTCGGCCGAAACCGAAAAATTGCCGAAACTAAGAAAATTAGAAATTTCGGCGCCGATACCGAAACCGAACCGAATTTCCGTCGGTCTCTAATCTTGCTAAAAGGAATAGCGTTTAAATCAACCATACTTTAAATCTACCCTACGGGGAAATTAGCTCAAATTTTTTTTATATATTTATTTTTACGAATAGGAAACACTATAAACAAACGAAATTAATTTTTTTTAAATAGAATTTAGTTTTTTTCTGTTTTTTTTACGCCACTTGAAATTTCAACATTGGAATGTACCATACAGGGATTCTAACGTTTAATAAAACATGAGATAAAATTGTTAAATTTCGTAAAAATTTGTTTTTTTTCCACACAATGAACATATAATATATATGAATGGAATTTATTTGTTTAAAATAAAAAATAGATAATTCTCGATTTTTTAGCAACATAAAAAGAAAAAAGTTTAATAAATGTGACAAAAATGTCAAAAATTAAATACGAACAGGAAACACTACAAATAGGTGTAATCAATAAAAAAAATATTGATTTTTTTTTCTTTTTTTTTACGCACTTTAAAATTTCAACATTGGATTTTACCCTCTAATAAAAACATGAGATTAAATATTGAGAGCGATTGCCCAGATAGGATTTTAACCAGGATAGAGCAGTGCCATTAATGCTGAAATCACGGTTGAGTCTGTCAATAAGGATTGAGTGGGTGATGGTATCAAATGCAGCAGAGAGGCTGGCCAAGATGGTGGTGCTCTTTGCGTCGCACAAAGTGAAGGTGCTGTCGAGAATTTGTAGGAGGGCAGTCTCAGTGGAATGATTGGTTCGATATGCAGATTGATAGGATGTAAAATCGGGATTTGCACTTAGATGAGGTTGAAGTCTTTTTACAGCAAGTCGTTTTATAATTTTTGATAGGGCACTGAAGTTAGATATTGGCCTGTAATTAGATGGTAGATGTGGATTAAGGTTTGATTTTTTGAGGAGAGGGGTGATTTGAGCCGTTTTGAAAGAAGCCGGAAATTGACCTTCAGAGAAGGAGAGATTGGTAAAATAAGAGAATGCTTCTGATAGCACCTCACTGCAGTGAATGAGAATTTTGTTTGGGTAAGGATCCATAGGAGAGGATTTTTTGCATGAGTCGTGCATTATTTTGTTGACCTCTGGTGGAGTGACTCTTTCAAAAGAAGTGAAGAATGTTGAAAGGGATGGTGGAGTGTGAATATGAGCATGTGGAAGTTGAATAGTGGAAAGACGATTTGTGATGTTTTGATGAATTTTTTTGATTTTGTTAATAAAAAATTCATTAAATGTGTTGGCTAGTGTTTTGCATTGATCATCAGATAGATTGTTATTGTCTGATGACTTGTTGTGGAGAATGTTGTTGAGGTTGCGCCACATGCATCTGGCATTTGTTGAAGAGTTTATTTCATTGGATAGCTGAGCTACTCGTGATTCCATTATGGCGTGTCGAGCATCAGCCTTGGCCAAGTCGTAGGCTTCTTTGTCAGCCTGCGACTTTGTATTGAAGTACTGGCGTTCTTTCAGCCGTCGAGTTCTTTTTGCCAGGATCGCGTCGTCAGATATTTGATGATGGTGGGATGTGCCGCTGAGTCGTACTGTCTTTTTGCGTATTGGGGCAAAGTCGTTGAGTAGATCGACGACTATGGTATTGATGTGTTGTAAATATTGTTCAGATGAGAGGTTTTGATGATGAAGTATTGGGTATTTTTTGAGTTCATTGTTGAAATTGAGCCAGTTGATTTTTTAAGATTTCTATATTCTATTGTTTTATAGTTAGGATTGGGTTTGGAAATGCTAATGGTACAAAAAATTATATGATGATCGGAGAATGATGTTGAGCGGATAATTATCTTTGATATTATGTTTGTCATGTTTTGCGGAATTATTAGTAGGTCCAATACATTACCTTTTACATGGGTAGGCGATTTGATGTGTTGACATAGGTTTATAAATATAAATGCGCTATAAAATTTTGAAAAATGCACATTTTTTAAGAAGCATGAAAATAATGATAATGATAATGATGATGTTTACACAAGGCCTGATCATAATCCGACAGACCTGCTTCCTTTTCCAATGTCTTTCTTCCTCCTCCTCCTCCTCCTACATCTGCCTCTTCCTCTCCATGCAACAACCCACTCCTGCCCCTCCTGTCTGCAGTAGGCACCTCCCCATCCACACTTCTGTTGTTGTTGCTTATGTTATCATTCTCATTGTGGTTGTTGATGTTATCATTAGTGTTGTTATTGTTAGTTGTGTTGTGTTTCTTCAGGCTCATCACTTGCAGAAGCAATTCGTCAATTGTCTTCGTCATGTCGTTTGTGTTGAAAGTAAAATCATCATCACCATCCTCATCCTTCACCTCATCATCATCCTCATCTCTACTGAGTGAATGACTACTACCACCAACACCACTGCTACTGGTGCTGCTCTGATGGTGACTGGACAGAGTTTGCATGAATGCATCGTCACCCCCTTCCAAGTCAGCCTTGTCTGGTGGTGATGATGATGATGGTAATGATGTTAATGATTGAGGTGATATAATCGTGTTGGTGGTGGTAGGGGTTAAAAGGTGAAAGAAGGAGAAGTGGAGGAGTGAAAGAACATCTGAGCAAAGGAGGAGGAGTGGAGGAGTGAAAGAGCCTCTGAGCAAAGAGGGAGGAGTGGATGTTCTTTCATTCCTCCACTTCTCTTTCTTTCACCTCTGAACCCTCACCTTCCCAAACCTCCAACCCCCACCTTTCCATACCTCCAACCCCCACCTTCCCAAACCTCCCTTGTCTCTCACCTTCCCAAACCTCCAACCCTCATCTTCCCAAACCTCCAACCCCCACCTTCCCAAACCTCCCTTGTCCCTCACCTTCCCAAACCTCCAACCCTCACCTTCCCAAACCTCCAACCCTCACCTTCCCATACCTCCAACCCTCACCTTCCCAAACCTCCAACCCTCACCTTCCCAAACCTCCAACCCTCACCTTCCCATACCTCCAACCCTCACCTTCCCAAACCTCCAACCCCCACCTTCCCAAACTTCCAACCCCTACCTTCCCATACCTCCAACCCTCACCTTCCCAAACCTCCAACCCCCACCTTCCCATACCTCCAACCCTCACCTTCCCAAACCTCCAACCCTCACCTTCCCAAACCTCCAACCCTCACCTTCCCAAACCTCCAACCCTCACCTTCCCAAACCTCCCTTGTCCCTCACCTTCCCAAACCTCCAACCCCCACCTTCCCAAACCTCCAACCCCCACCTTCCCAAACCTCCAACCCCCAAGTTGTTGAGTAGATCGACGACTATGGACCATAGTCTATGGTATTAATGTGTCGTAAATATTGTTCAGATGAGAGATTTTGATGATGAAGTATTGATTATTTTTTAAGTTCATTGTTGAAATTCAACCATTTGATTTTTTAAAATTTTTTGTTATGGGACAAAAATGTCTTAAATAAAATTCAAATAAGTGTACTTCATTAGAAAATAGTGAATTTATTTTTCTCCTACTTTTTTACGCACTAACAATAACAAAACTGTAGCAATGATTCTTTGATGTTTATATTTGAAAGATTGTGTCCAAGAGATTCGGCTGCTGCTGCAATAATGTATGCTGCATTTCTGTCACTTAATATTTTTTTTATTCATTACACTTATTTGTAGTGTTTCCAGTTCGTATTTAATTTTTGACATTTTTGTCACATTAATTAAACTTTTTTCTTTTTTTCTTTTTATGTTGCTAAAAAATCGAGAATTACTTATTTTTTATTTTAAACAAATAAATTCCATTCATATATATTATATGTTGATTGTGTGAAAATTTTTTTTATTGAAATTTAACGATTTTATCTAATGTTTTTATTTGAGGGTAGAATCAAATGTTGAAATTTCAAAGTGCGTAAAAAAATAGAGAAAAAAAATTCAATATTTTTTTTGTTGATTACACTTATTTGCAGTGTTTCCTGTTCGTATTTAATATTTTTACATTTTTGTCACATTTATTAAACTTTTTTCTTTTTTTCTTTTTATTTTGCCTTAAAAATTGAGAATTAGTTATTTTTTATTTTAAACAAATAAATTCCATTCATATATATTATATGTTAATTGTGTGAAAAAAACAAATTTTATTGAAATTTAACGATTTTATCTCATGTTTTGTTAAACGGTAGAATCCCTGTATGGTACATTCCAATGTTGAAATTTCAAGTGGCGTTAAAAAATAGAAAAAAAACAAATTCAATTTTAAAAAATTAATTTCGTTTGTTTGTAGTGTTTTCTATTCGAAAAATAATAAAAAATAATAAATTTTGAGGTAAATTACCCGTAGGGTAGATTTAAAGTATGGTTGATTTAAACGCATACCGCTAAAAGTATTCCATGCAAAAGCTTCGTTTGTGTTGTTGTGGGTGGGTGTCCAACAGATTCAGGTCAGGGAAAGGCTTTCAAAATATGAGTTCAACATTTCAACTCCTTTGGGGCTTCTGGCATGTAGAAACATAGAAAGACATGCACTGGCCGTCCATTTTTAAACACACAAAGTCATAAAACTTTTATTTTCACTGGAAAATCTTGTTCTCCTCGTTCAGAAAGCAGTCTGTGCAAAGCCATTAGTTTATTCTGTGCTCAAGACGTGAGAGAATTCGTTACAGTTTAAGGTGAGAAATTTATTAAAAGCTAAAGTTGTGCTATCTTGTTAAAAAGTGAGACAGTATCATGAAAGAAATTGGAATTTCGGGATTATGTCGGAAGCAGGTCATAGATTTTGAGATCGGGTCAGGATTTGAGGTCGGACATGGACGATTTTTCTTTCCCGATTTGAATATTGATTCCAGTCCCGAAAACCTATTCCCGGTTTCCGACTTTTCTCGTCCCGAAATTATTTTTCATTCTCGTTCCCGCGGGCAGTGGCGCAACCAGGCTCAAGCCCCCCCAGACCTATTCGAAGGGTTTCGCAATTTTTCGAAAATCGATGAGTTTTTTTGGTGAGGAGTGGTAATGAATTTTCAATATGCCATAGGACAATGATATTTGCTCTGGATGGCCATCGGGCCTTTATCTCACGAAACATTTCATATATCAACACAGAACATAGATATCCAAACAAAATAACACTAACATGTCACACATTTTGAGAAGAAATAGAGCACCACTAGACCTTAACTACACTTTTAAATCTTTACACATTTCATATGTAAATTTTCCCAGCCATGACACAGTATATAAAGAACAACGCAGATAGACAAAATAACTTCCGAGCTTTCAGAATTATCCAACCTTCATTGAAAGGATGCTGATACTGTGCAAAGACAGCTCAAAATCACATCAACAGGTTTACCTGCGGATCAGTCTGATCTTATTGCATGTATCGAACTGCAAGAACTCTTTTGTGCCACAAGCCTTCAATCCGAGTTGCACTATAGGCTCGATGTTGCTCTGACTCTGCCAGTTACTTCATCAGATGCAGAAAGAGCATTTTCTAAATTTCGGATTATTAAAATTCATCTTAGGACGACTGTATCTGCTCGTCGTTTGCAAAGCTTCTTTGAGAATATCTGCTACTGCACTTCTTCCAGTAAATGAAATGGTGAAAAGATTTTCACAAACTGATGACGTAACTCTAAGAATACTATTAGTTTGTAGTTTTTCTTTTGTATCATTAATAAACTATCTAAATTCTTTATCAATTATAATTGGTAGTTTTTATTTTGCCCATTTACCACCGCTACCCGAGAAAAAAAGTTAACATGAATTTTACATTTAGACTTGCATTATATGGTTATAAGAATAACTCAAGCAAAATTGAAAACAATTATTTCATAAGTTTTAATGGGGCAAAATGTTGCGAAAATGCAACATAAGCGGGAAGTGTCACATACTGTGCAGTAAGAAATCAGAAATAAATTAATTCAAACCACATTGATTAAAACAGAAATAAATTTAAATTGCAAATAGATCGATAAAATTATGACTTCTAATTATTTTATTAGTTATAATAATAATAATAATAATAATAATAATAATAATTTTAATTACAACAAAATAAATTATTTAACGTGAATTACAACAGCACATTTATAAACTGCTGTGCTGTTTTAAAAACGAAACTGACGACGAATGTTATCTTTATTTTCATTTTATAATCAATCTATGAGAGGTTAAAAAATTATATTCTCTTCAATAAAAGCTTCAAGTGTGAAGAATTTGCGGTTCGGAATTTTTTTTCGAAATATAAAAATCAACATTCATCTACAAAATTAAACTTTCAATATTAATTTTATAAATTTTATAATAATTATTGTAATAAATGACTAGGCTTATTAAAAATCACATGAAATCTTATTACGTCAAATTTGCGAAAACGCACCATTGATTTTTAAAAGCATTTTAAACTTTTTTACAAATTATTTTCAATATAAATTTTTTTAAATTTAAAAATTAACTATTCTTTCACCCTGAAATTAAAACTCAATTTGTATAAAAATACTAAAATTGAACAATTATCTAAGCGAGAAAAGATTTTTTTGAGAAATTTTAAATGTAAACAGGAAATAAAAGATTATAAATTTAAAAATTGAATTTATTTTATGAAATTAAAATTTAACAATTTGAAATTTGACTTATGAAATTGAAATTTAAAATTTCTTGTACAAAATATGTGAAAATACTCGGTATTAAAACAGCAAACCATTGTAACATGGCATGCGTCTGTCAGGCTGTGAACGATATAGACAAAAAAAACTTTGTAGTGACCAAATGTTGCCAAACAATGCATCAGACATGCAGTTGCATTGCGTTCCATTACTGCTGCGGCTATTTTTGATGGGTGCTGCAATGGTCACTGAAATAATGAAACTTGAAGATCCCAAAAAAGTTTGATTAAAAGCTACAATCCAAAATGAGATGCCTTGTCAAACTGCGAACATTTAGTGCGTATTTTCAGATGGCTTTCAAGACCTAACAAAAGTGTTGATGAAAGCAGAGAATTTAAATTAAAACTTTCAAAGCATCATTCAAAAAGAAAAGTATTCTGTATGTATCGATAATTTTATTATTTCACATCAAAAATGTTTCTAAAATACAAAGCTGGAAAAAATTATTCCTGATAATTAAGCTGAAGGCATCAATAGGTTCCTAAAACTCATCGTATAATCTCAATAATTCATTCAATCCCCCCTCACATCCATCCTCCCCTACATTACCATCATTATCATTGCCATCTCATCAATATCATTACCAATACAGCATCACATCACATCACCATCATTCCTACTACAGCATCATCCTCACCACATCATCATCATAATCATCTTTCTAAATCTCTTGGCACTGGTGTTGAGGGTGCAACAGGAGTTGAAAGAGAGGTTCTTGTCAGCACTGAAACTGTTTTTGTGGTGGCTGTTTGCCCTTTGCTGTTGCAGCCCATCTGGTTCGCTATGGCCATCTTTCAGCTGACTAAAAAACAACAAACAGTCAGAGAACAGTTATAATTAATACTAATCACTTATTATTTGAAGTTTGAATTTTAAAATATACCTAAAACCGTTTATTTCATAAATGTATTGGCTTCTAATCAAAGAAAGCGACAGATCGTTTTGGCAAAACTGTTTATTCTCGATGCGTATGAAACGTAGACCATAACAAATCTGAAGAAAAGCAATGCTTGTTTTCAAGATGGCGACCTTCAGAAAGGTACCATGATGAGAATGATGAAGTCAGAAAAGGGCTCAACGATGGGCGTCCCGAAGTCCCTCCCACCCACTTTTTTCATTGATTTTTTTAAAACTCTTGTTTTGATACGAGAATAATCGTCAACCATGGCATAAAACCTAATGTTTACATATTAATACATTGTGAGTATTTGTAGTTATAGTGATAGCTGTCTAAAACAAAACTATTTTTCGCTTACTATTCTTATCAAAACAGAAGTTAAAAAATTTGTTTTGAGTGGGGGGAGAAGAGTCCGGACCCCAGGATCGTCTATGCTGGGTAGGACCCCCCCAAGGTTTGCAGCAGATTACCGTCCCTGGCTCAACAGACAGAAACGACAGTCAACGAGTTCACCAGCGTCAACACCAGTGGCTCAAGCATGTACTCTGGAAGGATGAAAACAGAATTGCAACTCAACACTGAAGGGAAGAGTGGATGGGACAACTGAAAGAGGGCGTCCAAGAACGACCTGGTCATTGGCAGCATTCTCAAGATGCGAAGAGACTACAAACGATATGATGGGTGGCCAAGAGTCTGATGGCGTTTGCTGTCTAATCGTCTGAGAGCCTACCTCAACGTGCCAAGCACTGAGAGTCTCATTGAAGAAAAAGAAAGTTATATAAACCTGATAATTTAATGAATTCAGAAAAATAAATTCATTTGAAAAAGTTATATAATAAAATGTTTACTTTTATAATCTCATATAATGATTTATTTAATTTTTTTATAAGTTTACTTTTCTACACTTCTATTTAAACATGCTACTCGATGCTCGAGTCTTCTCGCAATTAGGCCTGTCTTTAGCCCACCAATTTAGGTATTTCATTCATTAAAGAAAGTTACTACCTTTTCAATAATAAAAAACTTAATTTTTTCTAGTTTAAAAATTGATATGATTTTTAATTCAGTGTATTTTTTTTCTTAAAATCATTTTCGTCTTATCTATTCAAAGCCTATCTATTCCATTTGAAAATGATTTTAAGAAAAAAAAATATACTGAATTAAAAATCATATCAATTTTTCAATAATAATTCAATCAATCAACCAATCTTAAAGATGAAGGTTAAAGTTTTTATCTAAGTTTCATTTTTTTTTATGCCTATGAGCTATCATATACCTAGTGTATATGATGCGGTGTTACACGACTTATGTCGTGTGAGTGGCGCCTCAGTTGCGTGCCTTTGCGCATTATAAATAGGCATTATTTATTTAGATGCTTGAAGCTATATACCAGATAATGCATACTTTAAATTTTTTAATCTAAGTTTTTTTTATGTTTTTTTTTATAGAAATAACTATATAAACTTTAGGGAGTTAAAAACCACGCAGATCTTTTGACCTCTATTATAGTTATTTCTAAAAAAACAAAAACAAAAAAAACTTAGATCAATCAATCAATCAATCAATCACTAATGATTTGTATAGCGCCCTTTACTAAGTGAACAAAAGCGCTCTTCAAATAAATTTATTAAATAAAACGGTTTTTAGACCACTACCAATATATGAATATATATCAATTTAAATATAAAAAAACAATCAACCTCAATAATTCAACCTCACCCACACCACCATGATAATCACCGCCAAAAAATCACTATCACCACCAAAAAAATTCAATCATCACTACAGTACCAACACTCATACCACATACAATCACCACATCATCTTCAAAACCATAAAACAATCATCATTAATCATTAATCATAGATTAAAAAATTTAGGGCCTAAACTAAACTATAAACTTAAACGTACAAATTTAAACTGCAACATTGAATAGATGGTCTAAACTAGAGGTCGGACATGGACGATTTTTTATTCCCAGTCCCGTCCCGTTCCCGAAATTTTTTTCCCGTCCCGTCCCGTTCCCGATGGGCCATCAGAATTTTGATTTCCGTCCCGTCCCGTTCCCGCAACTTTTTGACCCGTCTAATTTCCGAAACAAAAAATGTATTTCCATTCATTTTCGCTACCGTGTTCACCGGTCCCAAACTTGCTAGTCCTAACATTTCTAGAATTCTTTGAAAATCTGAGAATTTTTCTTTTTTTTTAAATAATAAAACACGATGTTAATTTCAAATATTTATTGAAATGAAAGTATTGAAGTTAGTCATTGTTTTTAAATAATTCAATCAAGCTTTTATTGCTTTTCACACGGGTTAAACCGTCAAGAGTTTTAGCTTTCAAATTAGATGATTTTGGGTCTAAAGTTAAACGACCAAATGTTGAAAAATTCCGTTTATAGGGAATAAAACATGCTGGTATACTAAAAAAATGTTAGTTACTTCTTGTAGTATTGGAAAATTGTTCATTTTACTCCAATAAATTAAACATCTTCATAGTCTTCAATTTTGGTAGAACGTAATTGTGAATATTTGTTCAATTCATCCTCTTTTAAATTTTTTTCCTCGTTCATCATTATTAATTCCTCAATAATGTTAGAAATATGTTTTTTGGAAACATTCTCAGTCTCCACAACTGCAAAAATAAAATTCGTATAATTTGATAGTATAAAAACTGTATTATAACTTTTACGTTATAAAAACAAACATAATAGGTCTAAATAACCCTCATTTGTTTTTTTTTCTCAACGGCACTGCAGCTTGGCTCGGCTGTACAAAATGGAATTAAATGTTCTCTAATAAATGTTTTAGTGTTTATTTCTTTATTTATCCGAAAATCTTTTCTTATTATTCTTTTATACCGGGAATGCAACAGTCATGCTGCCATATGAATAAGATCGATGAGCATCTTTTCTTTTGTCGAAATGATCAACTGAGCAATCATTTGGAAATAAAAAAATTCAAATAATAATAATAATAATAATAATAATGACCAACATTTTCATAGTGGCGTATGACCCAAACGGGCTTCCAGGCCACTTAGGCTGCATATTTTCATTTGCGCCTTTGGGTTACTAGGGCATAGGTTGCACTTGAACATAGGACCTTTCATTATTGGTCAAGCCGAGAGTCGTTGCCGACTCAGCTACCCGTTCACCAAATTCAAAGTATTAATTAATAAATTAAAAATAATATAACTGACCAGTTTGATTTCATTTGACAAAATTTCATTATCACCCATTTGTTCTAATCTCCCTAATGTTTAGACTTGCCATAACAACTTAAAATGTAATGCTAGAGATTTTGACATTGACAATGCAATGGTGGTTTCGTTATACCTCTCTATTGCATTCGATACTTCTTTTAAAATATTATTATTATTTTCATTATTATTATTATGACTTCTATCGATGAAATAGAAATTTCCATACTAAAAAGTTTACTGAAAAAAAATGTTTAAAGAATCTAACTTCAATAACTTTTATTCCCGTTTTTTCCGTTCCCGATTTGAATGTTGAATCCCGTTACGAAAACCTATTCCCGGTTCCCGACTTTTCCCGTCCCGAAATTAATTTTCATTCCCGTTCCCGGTCCGACCTCTAGTCTAAACTTTTACATAAGAACTCTCCTCTTCCATCTTTTTCCCCTGATGACTATCTTGAATTTCTATCTAAAAAAAATACAAAATATTAGATCTTCGTCTAGACCATCTTTTACTAAATTTACTTCTGAATCTTTGTAATCCTTCTCTCCTATCACATTGGACCATCTTACAAATATAATTAATTCTATGTCTCCCACTTCTTGTTCTCTAGATTTTATTCCTACAACCCTTTTTAAAGAACTCTCTTTTTTATTCTATCTTATTGTTTTGGATTTGGTTAACTTATCTTTGTCTACGTCTAAATTTCCTTTTGTCCTCAATTCTTCTTTATATATTCCTACAATTAAGAAGCCTTCTCCTGATCCTGCATCCTTATCTAGTTATAGACCTGTATCTAATCTTTCCTTTCTTTCTAAGGTCCTAGAAAAAGTTACTTCTCAACAATTAATCTTCTATCTAGAAAAATACTCACTACTTTCTTCCTCTCAATCTGGTTTTAGAATTGGCCACTCCACTGAAACTGCTTTACTTAAACTCTATAATAACCTTATTTTAACCTCTGATTCTAATGAATCTACTCTTCTTTTATGCTTTGATTTTTCATCTGCTTTCGATACTGTTGATCATACTCTTTTACTTCCTTTAATATTTCTGCATCTTCCCTTCACTGGCTTTAATCATATCTTTCTGAGAGAACTTCATATGTATCAATTGAATCTTCTTGTTCTTCTTCTGTTTCTTCATCTTATGGTGTTCCACAGGGCTCAATCCTTGATTTCTTACTTTTTATTCTCTACACCTCAGAACTACCTGATATTATTTCTTCATCTTCCTTAAACAGTCAAGTTTATGCTGATGACTCCTATATTCCGGACTCTTCTCTTTACCTTGCTGTTAATAAAATAAAATAATCTATAATTTCTTGGGGTTGCTCGTGCTCCTAAATTTTCTCATATTTATCCCTATCTTCGTTTGTTACATTGGTTACCTTTGAGATCTAGAGTGACATTTAAAATATGACTAAATATGTTCAAAATTCATAACTGTACTGCTAAAATTAATCTTAAAAAACAAATTCCTTCAAACGTTTTTTACGTTTTCATTTAATCACTCTTTTGCTCAACGTTCTTTTTCTTACTGCGGTCCTTTTGTATGGAATTCTTTACCCTCTTCACTTCAACTAAGTCACTCATAGCTTTCCGTCGAGGCCTGAAGACGTATTTGTTCAGAACGTGATGGCTGAGAGATTTTGTTCACTTCGTCAAGAGCGCTATACAAATAATAAGTGATTGATTGAGTGATTGATTGATTGATTGATTGATTGATTGATTGATTGATTGATTGATTGATTGATTGAACTTATATGAATAATGGGATGCCAATGAAAATAAAAAGTTCGTTTTTTAAACCTCCTAGATAAAATTTTTTTTTTTATGTAAACAAACATTTTAAAGTTTTATTTGATTGTTATAATATTTACTACTCGCGCAACACAGAGTTTCTTAATATTAAAATTTTCTCTTTTTTATTAATAATAGATTTTTCAAAATTACTAAAATTAATTTATTTAGAACGCTTTGAAGTTATGTATTTCAAATATGTTTGTTATTTTTATAAATAATTGTAGAAATAGATGCCAGAAATTGGTGCACATAAATTCTGCAGATTCATATCCGACTGCGCTGTAGTGGCTTCAATGAGGTGGAGTCAAGTGCTGGTCGATTTGAGTGGCACACTGCATGTGGACTATGAAGCCATCCCAGGAGCCATAGATGCCCTGCAGAGGTGAAGCTCTTGTCAGTCAGCTTGCACAACTTAATCATCTTTGTACAGCTCACACCCGTCACTGCAGAGTAGCTGGGGTTCATGCAGATTGTGCTTTTCATTCAATCATGCATGATAAAAACGGGTCTAAATGGGAAAAACGGGTATATTATTATCGCAAAGATTCTTTACAATTCCATTTCATTGATTAACTTTAGATCTTCACTTTTTATAATATTTTTTTATCAAACATTTTTTTCCAACACAGCCAAAACTTGATTGCTAATCGTGCTATAGCCAAATTCTACCAGAACTAATGGCGTTGTGACGAGTTAGAGCTGTATTTTTCACAATGCCAACATGACATTTCCCTTACACCTTCCAATCTTTTAATTAATGTCGTGAAGATGAATAACACATGCACGCCCAGGCTCAGAGATGCGGGTTTGAAGGTCAGGTTTGTAACGAACACTACAAAGGAGTCTAAAAAGACACTTTTGTCGAAGCTGGTTGCCATGGGATTCAGGATTGAGCCTGATGAAGTGCACACCTCGCTCACTGTCGCTGCAGGTTGTGCCGGGCATGCTGTACTATTGGTAATTAGTTAGTCACTTTGTGTTCTTTCATATAGAAATCATTTCATTAATTTTGTACACTCATTGAAAAGAGTTCTAGATGAAGCGAGTTCCTGGCATATTATTGTATTGACAAGGGACTTCATAAAATATTTTGCGCTATAAATATTTTTAAAATCTCATTTTTGTCCCAATATTTCAATGAAAATGTGGTCCCATGAGGTCAATTTGAACAGAGACTGCTACTGCAATGTCAGAGCAAAAAACACAGTTTTTCCAATATAATTTGTATATAATTTTTTGATAATTGTCAACGATGATTTTAATCAAGATTTTTGAACCAATTTGTAAATTTGGTGGTTAACAGGGCGCGTCCTGATATGCATCAATAAGTGATTTAATTGACGGTCGATTGTTCTTGGGCCACTCATACCACGTACAGATCTTGTGAGGAAGTTGGCTGTGCGACCGATGCTTTTGCTGGAGGAAGAGGCCATGGAGGACTTCGAAGGTGTGTGCAAGCAGGAACGAGGCGAGTGTTCATGGGAAGAAGCAGTGACTGCATAAATGAGGTTGTGGAAACTCCGTGATTGATTAAGATTCATATGCCTTCATATTTGCACACAGCCATTCTACCGCCCAGGCATCCAAACGGCGAACCCTGATGCCGTGGTGGTTGGCCTGGCTCCAAACAAACTGAACTACCTTCACTTAGACCAAGCTCTCCAGTGAAGCTATTTGTGAAATTATTCAATGAATTTTGCACGATGGAGTCAGTTCATGTTTGTAATAATTTGCTTATATAAAAAATTTCTCTGTTACGTCCATACCCTGTGAACATGCTATATGGGTCTTATAAGGGCTAAATGGCCTTTGAAGAAGAATAAAATTGAACGTGTTTTTAATAAAAGACCACATGGGTCGTAAATGGATCCTATATGGACCAAATAAGCTTTTAAATTAAAAACTTCAATTAAGTTACTCACACAAAAAAAAATGTAATGAATTTTTTTGAGAACTGATTTAAAGGAATTCACGTAAGCTGATTTTCATGTGGCGTTTTTTCTTTGAAATCTTTATGATTATTGTGTCTTGAGTAATAAATTTTTAGTGTCGCTATAATTTCATAATTTCGTTAATCAAAAACCCAAAAATAATGTTTGATGCGAATCCTTTCAAACACAGCGTGTTGCTGAACGGGGGTCGTCTGATCGGCATCCACAAGGGAAAGTTCTATCAGAAAGCAGATGGCAGAAGGCATATAGGCCCAGGTTTTGAACGATGAAGTATATCCACATCCCTGCAATTCATTTTGCGGCACTTGAAGCTTTTCGGGATTATTCCATAATCGCTTTTCTTTGAGGCGATTATTTAAATCAATAAACAATTCAGGAGCATTTGTAGCCGGGTTGGAATTTAGTTCTGGTGTGGATGCAATGGTGGTGGGAAAGCCTGAACAAACATTTTTTGATGTTGCCTTGGAAGGGGGATGCAAAGAAAAGTCCGTCATGGTAGGAGATGTGAGCGCGTCTTCCTTCTTTTTTCAATTATCGCCATTCTATTATGAAAATTAACCGAAAAAAGATAATGTCAACTTAACCTGTTGTAATTTTCTATGAATATACTTCAATTTCAAAGACACCTTAGACCGTTTTGTTTTTAAAAACAATGTATGAAGTGCAACCTGAATGGCACCTTCACTTGACTCTTCGAAGGCACCCACCCAAATATACCACATATATATGCACCCACCCAGCCAAATATACTACATACATATAAACCCTTCCACCCAGCCAAATATACTACATACATATAAACCCTTCCACCCAAATTTACTACATATATGTGCACCCACCCAAATATACTACATATAACTGCACCTACCCAAATATACCACATATATATGCACCCTCCCAAAAATATACTACATATATATGCACCCACCCACCCAAATAAACTACATATAACTGCACCCACCCAAATATTCTACATATATATGCACCCACCCACCTAAATATACTACATATAATTGCACCCACCCAAATATACTACATATATATGCACCCTCCCACCCAAATATACCAAATATATATGCACCCTCCCACCCAAATATACTACATATATATGCACCCTCCCACCCAAATATACCACATGTATATGCACCCACCCACCCAAATATACCACATATATATGCACCCACCCACCCAAATATACTACATATAACTGCACCCACCCAAATATACTACATACATATGCACCCACCCACCCAAATATACTACATATAATTGCACCCATCCAAATATACTACATATATATGCACCCTCCCACCCAAATATACTACATATATATGCACCCTTCCAAAAATATACTACATATATATGCACCCTCCCACCTAAATATACTACATATATATGAACCCACCCACCCAAATATAATAAATATATATGCACCCACCCACCCAAATATACTACATATAACTGCACCCACCCAAATATACTACATATAACTGCACCCACCCAAATATACTACATATATATGCACCCACCCACCCAAATATACTACATATAACTGCACCCACCCAAATATACTACATATAACTGCACCCACCCAAATATACTACATATATATGCACCCTCCCCCCCAAATATACCACATGTATATGCACCCACCCACCCAAATATACCACATATATATGCACCCACCCACCCAAATATACTACATATAACTGCACCCACCCAAATATACTACATACATATGCACCCACCCACCCAAATATACTACATATAATTGTACCCATCCAAAAATGTACTACATATATATGCACCCTCCCACCTAAATATAATAAATATATATGCACCCACCCACCCAAATATATTACATATAACTGCACCCACCCAAATATACTACATATAACTGCACCCACCCAAATATACTACATATAACTGCACCCACCCAAATATACTACATATATATGCACCCTCCCACCCAAATATACCACATGTATATGCACCCACCCACCCAAATATACCACATATATATGCACCCACCCACCCAAATATACTACATATAACTGCACCCACCCAAATATACTACATACATATGCACCCACCCACCCAAATATACTACATATAATTGCACCCATCCAAATATACTACATATATATGCACCCTCCCACCCAAATATACTACATATATATGCACCCACCCAAATATACTACATATAACTGCACCCACCCAAATATACTACATATAACTGCACCCACCCAAATATACTACATATATATGCACCCACCCACCCAAATATACTACATATAACTGCACCCACCCAAATATACTACATATAACTGCACCCACCCAAATATACTACATATATATGCACCCTCCCCCCCAAATATACCACATGTATATGCACCCACCCACCCAAATATACCACATATATATGCACCCACCCACCCAAATATACTACATATAACTGCACCCACCCAAATATACTACATACATATGCACCCACCCACCCAAATATACTACATATAATTGTACCCATCCAAAAATGTACTACATATATATGCACCCTCCCACCTAAATATAATAAATATATATGCACCCACCCACCCAAATATATTACATATAACTGCACCCACCCAAATATACTACATATAACTGCACCCACCCAAATATACTACATATAACTGCACCCACCCAAATATACTACATATATATGCACCCTCCCACCCAAATATACCACATGTATATGCACCCACCCACCCAAATATACCACATATATATGCACCCACCCACCCAAATATACTACATATAACTGCACCCACCCAAATATACTACATACATATGCACCCACCCACCCAAATATACTACATATAATTGCACCCATCCAAATATACTACATATATATGCACCCTCCCACCCAAATATACTACATATATATGCACCCACCCAAATATACTACATATAACTGCACCCACCCAAATATACTACATATAACTGCACCCACCCAAATATACTACATATATATGCACCCACCCACCCAAATATACTACATATAACTGCACCCACCCAAATATACTACATATATATGCACCCACCCACCCAAATATACTACATATAATTGCACTCACCCAAATATACTACATATATATGCACCCTCCCACCTAAATATACTACATATATATGCACCCACCCACCCAAATATACTACATATAACTGCACCCACCCAAATATACTACATATAACTGACCACCCAAATATACTACATATATATGTACCCACCCACACAAATATACTACATATATATGCACCCACCCACCCAAATATACCACATATATATGCACCCTCCCTCCCAAATATACCACATATATATGCACCCACCCACCCAAATATACCACATATATATGCATCCTTCCACTTACAGGACGTGTGTGACGACGTGCAAGGAGCTCTGAGAGCAGGCCTCAGTGCAGTCCTCGTCCAGACAGGTCGCCATTCGTTCGTCTTAACAAGATTATATTTCCACTCTTCTAAATAAAGCAGTTTATTTTTGATAATTTTAAAATTGGTTAATTTAAAATATTCTAAAACTTTTTCAAGAGATATATATAAAATACATTATTTCTTTGTTTATGAGTCTTATCTTTAACAGCGGTTTATTATAATCATTTATATATAATTCTAAAAGTCCTTTTGCCTAGAGAAGATCATTTACGTAATGAAGACCGAACAAAGAAGTGATTTAATTTTAATCTTCTGAAATTAAGGATGTCCTTAGAATGTTAGAACGTATCGCTTTATAAATCTAAATTCCCCATTTTACATTGGATATTACACTCACACAAACTACATTGCGTCTTTAACTTCCGCAGGGAAATACAGGAGCGGTGACGAAGACACCATCGAAGCTGCCCCCACACACGTGTGTGCAGACTTCGCACAGGCTGTCCACTTCATCCTCTCGGCAGCATAACCGTCCAATTCCACTTCTCGGCGTACTTCATTTTCCATTTAAATAAATGGTGCATGCATATCCAGCATGGGCGGCGATCCTGGAGTCAGGACCCCCCCACTTTTTTTAGTGGGGGGTCCGCCTTAATAGGGACCCCCCCACTTTTTCCCATTTTCGTTTTCAAAAATTTCTATTTGGATATGAGCATAATCGTCAACCATGGCATAAAAGTAAATGTTTATACAGTAATACATTGTGAGTATGTGTAGTTATAGTGATAGCTGTCTAAAACAAAAATATTCTTTGCTTACTTAAATACTCCTTCACCTACTTTTTTTATCACTATGGCGTAGGCGGGATTCCTAAGGGGGTTCCTGGGGTCCACCTTTACAAGAACCCCCTCATTCTTTTAAAAATACACATTTCTCAACTCTAGTTTTGATACGAGCCTAATCTTCAACCATGGGATAAAAAATGCTAATACAGTAATACATTGTGAGTATGTATGGGCAGGAATGCTAGGGGGGTCCTGGGGTCCATCTTAACATGGACACCCCTCAGTTTTTCAAATACAATAATTTTTCAACTCCCATCTTAATACAAGAATAATCGTCAACCATAGCATGAAACAGAATTTTTATTCAGTAATATATTTTGGGTAGGAGTAGTTATAGTGATAGCTGCCTGAAGCAAAACTATTCTTTGCTTACTAAAATACTCATCCACCTACTCTTCTTTTTATATTTATAAATTTAAATTAATAAATTATATTTATAAAAATTAAATTTCTGATTTTTCAGCTTTCGCAAGCAGACATTCAGGATGCTTTTCAGAAAATATCGGTTCACTTTATGCAAGCAGACAGATTTACATCTTTATAAAAAAATCATTCATATTGTGCTACTTATTTTGCATGGGCGATATTCATCGGGGGAGTCTGAGGTCCACCTTAATAACGACCCTTTCAATTTTTAAGATGAACCAAAGTTAATGAATTTTAAAAGGCTTCAAACATTAACTAAAGTTTTGGTTGAATCAATCTACAAGTTTCATATCGCAAAACTGCCAAAAAGAAATGCTGAGGCTTTTAGCTCATTCTATCGTTAGAAACACAGTGTGCACTGTTAATGCCAAATCAAGCCAATTTGGTGTTGTGGTTGACAGCACACAAGACTGCAATGGGTTAGAGTTGGAATCGATAGGCATTCGGTTTTTTTGTTGAAGCTCTGAATGTTAATGAACAGTTTATTGGTTTATTCAGCCCACTAGACACGATCGGAAAAACATTATCTGCTGTAGTAAAAGATGTTCTGATCAGAATTATGCTACCAATAGAAAAACTTTAGAGCTCAGACTTATGACGGCGCTGCTGTGATGAACGGTTAATATAATGGTTGTGAGGCTATTATCAGCAGTGAGCATCCGCTTGCAATGTTTTTTAACCGTTTTGCACAATGTGCAAATCTTATTGCCCAGCACACAGCTGCCGCAAATCCCTTTGTGAGCAATTCACTTCAGTTTGTCCAAGAGTTAGGTGCTTTTCACAATCGTTCAGGGAAGTTCAAGAAGCAGTTTAGTGATACTTTAGTGTTTCTCATAATTGACTTTCCTGATGAACCACTGAATAAAAACTATAGTATAAAACTTCTTTGTCCTACAAGATTGTTAACCAGAGTATCTACAGTGTCTTCTGTGCTTGAACCTTATGAAGTGGTACTTGTTAGCTTGAAATAATTTGCTTCCATTGGTACTGCTGATGAAACAGCAATTAGCAAGTGCCAAGGTCAGTGGAATGGTTGCAGCAACTTTTCAGTTGTGCAAGAACTGCGTCACCTACGATCAGATGAACAGTTTAACGCCATTTTCATAGATGTCAACAGTATGGTTTTGGCATATGATCTCGAGCCGATTGCTGTACCTCGGGTGCGAAAGCCGCCACAAAAGTATTGTGGGCTGGGACCAGCTTATGTAGCAACAAAACCAGAGGAACATTATCGAGCAGCAAATTACGCTGTCATAAACATTGCAATCATGCAACTCACAGAAAGGTTCAATCGAGATTCTCCTGGTTTGCGTTCATACTTGCAGCTGGAGACAATGTTGCTCACTGGTGAAGTGAATCATGATATTTGCAAGCAGTATCGTGGGTTAAATAAAACTGGTCTTTGTTCACAGTTAACTATGTTTAAAGACTAGAATGAATTTTAGCACAAACGCAAAAGTAATGCAAGCTATGATCACGGAAGTCAGAAATCTGTTATCTTAGGTTGAAAGATTGATCAGGTGGATGCTTGTGTGTCCAATAACGTCATGTACTGCAGAAAAATCTTTTAGTGCTTTGCGGCATCTTAATACTTAGTTGCGTGCACCTATGACACAGCCTTGCTTCGATTTACTGGCCGTTTGTCATGCACATCAGGATATACTTGACAGTCTGGATTAAAAAGTTAGCAAAAGAATTTGCTAGTCAGTCAGACATACGAAAAAATCTTTTTGGAAATTGGAGAAAAAGAACTGTGGGGAGAGAGCAGGAGAACAGGCAGAGAGGCTATTTTATGTTATCTAACTAATTTAGATTCTAAATATATACTATGGGCCAAAAAAAATTTCCAATGTATATTTGTTTATAACTTTAGCAAATTTAAATCTATTTGTAATTTTTTAAACTATTTGACTCAGAAATGAATGGAAAACAAGATGTTATAACATTTATTTGATGGGTTGATGGCTAGTTGTAATTGAATTTATATAGATGACAAATAATAAAAGGTACTGAAATCGCTATTGTTTTTCTTCAAATCGCTCATAGTGGCAATAGAAAAGTATTTTTATTGAGTATCAAACTTTTTTTAAAATGTTTGGTGATACAAATATTAGTTGTTGATACAAAAAGAATTAGCACTACAGCAAACAATACTAAATAATATCGCTGGTACTGTATTGGCCGATATCGGTTCTTTGATTCCAACCCTGAGGAGGACCCTCCCAAGATTTTCTTCAGATCGCCGCCCCTGATATCCAGTGCCGCAACCAGGCCAATTCGAAGGGTCTCGCAATTTTTCGAAAATCGATGATTTTTGTGAGTGGGGATTTTCAATATGCCATAAGACAATGGTATTTTCTCTGGATGGCCATCAGGCTTTTATCTCCCAAATTATTTTATAAATCAACACAGAAAATAGAGATCCCACTAAAATAACACTAACATATCAAACATTTTGGGAAAAAATAGAGCACCATTAGACCTTAATTACACTTTTATATATTTATACTTATCATATGTACATTCTTCCCGTCATGACTCAGTATATATATATAGAACAACGCAGAAGGGAAAAATAACTCCCGAGCTTTAGGGGTTCCTCAACCTTCATGGAAAGGATGCTTGAAACTGTGCAAGGACAGCTCAAAATCACATCAACAAGTTTACGTGCGGATCAGTCAGATCTCATTGCATTTGTCAAACTGCAAGAGCTCTTTTGGGCCACAAGGCTTCAGCCCGAGTAGCATTATATGCTCGATGTTGCTATGACTCTGCCAGTTACTTCATAAGATACAGAAAGAGCATTTTCTAAACTTCAGCTTATTAAAATTCATCTTAAGACGACTGTATCTGCTCGTCGTTTGCAAAGCTTATTTGAGGATATCTGCTACCAAAACAGCTACTGCACTTCTTCCAGCAAATGAAATGGTAAAAAGATTTTCACAAACTGATCGAACAATTATTTTGTAACTAAAAACACATCAAAATTTAGTTTAAACTAAATATTTACAAAAATATAAAGTGTTAAGGATCTCATATCAAACTTATTTTTTTTATTTCCCTTAGTTTGAAAATGAATACGTAACTGAGTTAAGTCGTAACTCTAAGAAAACAATGCAACTTAGTTTGTAGTTTTTCTTTTGTATCATTAATGAAATATCTTAAATTCTTTATTAATTATAATTGGTAGTTTTGATTTAGCCCATTTACCGCCGCTACCCGAAAAAAATCATGAATTTTACATTTAGATTTGCATTATATGGTAATAATAATAACTCAAGCAAAATTAAAAACAATTATTTCATGAGTTTTAATGGGACAAAATGTTGCGAAAAAGCAACGTGAGCGGGAAGTGTGACTAACTTCTGTGCAGTAAGGAATCATAAATACATTGATTCAAATCACATTTATTAAAACAGAAATAAATTTAAATTGCAAATAGTTCGATAAAATTATTACTTCTAAATATTTTATAGTTATAATAATATTTCTTATCATTTTAATTACAACAAAGCAAAGTATGTAATGGGAATTACAACAGCCCACTCATAAGCTGTCGTGCTATAATAAATAATATAATAAATGACTGGGCCTATTAAAAATCATATGACATCATATTACGTCAAAGTTGCGAAAACGCAGCATTGATTTTTAAATGCATTGAAAACGTTTTAAAGGTTATTTTAAATGATAGAAAATTAAATTTAACTTTTAATTATCTTTTCTCCCTGAAATGAAAACTAAATTTGTATATAAATACTTGAATCGAACGAAAAATTGTTACAATTATCTAAGCGAGGAAAGAATGTTTTGAGAACTGGGTTGGCACAAATCCAGATTTTTGATAATCAAATCTAATAATTAAATATTTTTTGGGGAATTTCTAAATCCAAATCTTTGCAAATCCACTCAAATTCTAAAAGTTAATTGCTTGATTGATTTATGCGTGTGTCAGACTATTTGTTCGAAAGACTGTGTGTCTTTAGGACTAATTGTTCGAAATACATCTCCATACATAAACACACGCGTACACATACAGGCTAGTGATACTTCAGTTTCAGGTTTTAAAAAATAAGAAAAAAATAAGGAGATATTTTAATATAAATTCGATAGATACACAAATTATATATTTAGAAAGTGAAATCATAAAACAATGCGAAAAAAGTTGGTGTCGCCGGATCATAAAGAGACAGGCATATTTAGTCTGATGGTTAATCCAATATTTAAGGGTTTCACTGTGTGTTCGTTGTTCTTTCACTTTCATCCAATAATTATCGAGCTGTGAGTGGATGTTCAAGTCTCAGATGTGGTGGTTGCTTTTGCTTCACAAATTAAAACAAAATTTTTTGCAAAAGTTTCAACTTTGTAAAAAAATTCTATGCAATCATTTTAGTTTCAGTTTTAATTTCGGTTACAGGAATACCATTGATACAGACTCCTTTCAGTAGATGTTTCGAACAATTAGTCTTTATGCCAGCCATAAATCAATCAACTAGGAAATCTGTTGTTATTATTATTATTATTATTATCAAAGATACACACACCCATACATACAAAAATCTGAACAAATGGTGGTCAATCAAATTCATTCCATGAAAAACTTTGGGCCAATCAAACTACTTTTGAACACTAAGTCCAATTACTTAAATCGTTTTCTAAAGTGAAAATTAACAAATAAAATAAAATTTTAAGTATAAATTTTAAATATAAATTTTAAATCTTAACAAATCAAATAAAATTGTAAATATAAATCCTAAATCAAATCGGCTCAAAATAATTGATTTACTTATGAATTCAATCTCTATAAATCAACTTTTGCCGAAAAAATTCGCTCAAATCAAATCAAATCGTCCAATCAAATCTTAGGGATTTGTGCCACCCCAGTTTGAGAAATGTTAGATGTGAACAAGATTATAAATATAATAATTAGACCTGTTCCATGATTACAAATTTAATCGCCATTAATCGTTCGATTAAAAATGTTAATCGTGCGTTTATCGTATTTCAACGCAATGTTTTTAGCATATTTAACATTAGTATAAAAAAATATTTTTAAAAAATTCCTACAAATTGAATAACAATTTCATCAAAATTTTTTCAATGAAGTAATCCACATTTTAATAAACAAAAAATGAATCCATAAATGAAAAAAATGCAATTGTCACACATCCTTTTTGAGCCAGTTACTAAAGTAAACAAGTTTTTCAACATAATCTAGATCTAAAAAGACTCTTTTCTTGCTAACTATGTGTTTTGACAAGCTGAATAGACGTTCACATGGAACTGTACTTGCAGGAGATGAAAAGTACTTTCTTGCCAGTTTTGCAAGAGCCGGATATGCCCCTTCGTGTTTTCGCCGCCAAACAAGAGAACAAATCTCAAAGCTTACTTCGGATTTTGTTCTATAACGTTGAATTATTGACTTTGTCATCATTGAGGTATCTTCATCTTCAAAATCTAGAGTTATTATTATTTTTTTTGTAAAAGCTGTATAGTTTTGAGGTTTTCTTTTCTTCTTAGTTTCTTTCATTTATTTGAAAACATTTTAAATTTTTAAATAGGGGGTCTAATAATTTAGCGATTCTTAACCATTGGATATTCTGAATTTTGTAATAAATTTGGTGTGTGAAATAATAACATAAGCTGGATCATCTTCTGAAGTGCATATTTCTTGTGTAGTGACAAATTGCAAGTAACACTATTTAAAATTTCAAGTCTTTTTCACCCTCTAGAAGTTCTGTTGCAAATCTACAAGAAAAGTTTTTTGATGAAATGCAATTTTCCCATTCGTTTGTTGACAGTAAATAAGTAGTTTTTGTGTTCACTTGCTGACAATGTAACCAAAACAGCAAAAAACAGTTTAATTTAGATAAGTTTGAATGCATTACAATGGTTAAATACGTTGATTTTTTTAATGCGTTTAAAAATTTAACGGTCGTTAATTGATTAACGCGTTAATCGAAAGTTAACGTAGATTAAAGCACAGCTCTAATGAAAATTGCACATTTTAATTTATGAAATATACATTTCAAATTTATTGTATTAAAAATGTGAAAAAGCTCGGTATTAAAACAGAAAAGGCCAAAGCGGCGGTATATGGCTTGAACATGTTATTTTTTTAACCAAAGTTGAGCCCCCCTAGCATTTTTAGCTGCTGGTGCCCCTGTGCATATTTGTTTACGGCATCGCTTAGTGACTCAAACCACTCTGAGCACGCTACTAGTACCGTGAACTTTAAACAAATTATTCTGGGTCCAAAATGATTCCGGGTAAGCGTTGATGAATAAATGAGAAACTTGTCAATCATTTATTCAGAGCTTCAACAATAAGATCAAATGCCTGTTGATCAATACTATCACCATTAGGTAGAGAACTGTCATCATCATCATCATCATCACCATCATCATCCTCTTGTAAGTCCAATATTATTTTATATCTTCTTCTTTCAGGATCATCATCATCGCCTCCTCGTTGCAAAGTCAAACTGAAAACAAATTATGAGAAGTTATTTTCAAACAGTAGAAACAACAAAAAATTAGAATAATGACTTTTTCAAATAATTCTTTGGTTAGCAGCTGCCATTTGAGCAGCCTCTCAAATAAATTAGTGAAATAAACGGTTTTGGGTATAGTATTTTCAATGTTAAAATATTAAATTATTTTACATAGTATTAATTAGAATGTTTTTTGTGAGCGTTGGTTGTTTTGAATCTGTCAAGGAATGGCCGCAGCAAACTAAGATGGCTACAGGGAACCAGGTGAACCGCGACAAAAAAGAAAACCTTTCACAACAACAACAGTTCCAGTGTTTGCAAGGACTTCTCCTTTACCTCCTGTCGCAGCCTCAAAACCAGTGGCAAGAAGATTAAGAAAAATTATGATTATGTTTTGTGGTTATGAAGATGATGTGGTGGTGATTATGCTGTAGTAGGAATGTTGGAGTGATTATTAAATGCTGTATTGGTAAAGACAATGATTCTGTGGCAATGATGGTCGTGGTGATGTGAGTAAGGTTGATTGTTTTTTTTGTTTAGATTGATATATATAGCAGAACTTCTCTTATGCGGACCGTCTAACGAGCGGAATCCCCTCTCATACGAACGATTCCAAAAGGACGGATTGTTTTGCATTGAAATCTCCTCTCACGAACGGAAATTCTCTAACGCGTAAAAGGACAAGCTCATACGTCAAATGTCACTCATTTAAGTGGAATTAAAAAAAATATTTTAACAAAATAATTAGCACATTTATGCACGTGCCTGATCACTAGACTGTTTCTTCTTTATTTCGTTTCCGTTCAAGTTTCACGCGTCTTCATTGAATAGTATTAAAATAATTTCAGTAATCTCACCTTATACGATCGTTAGTTTAATTATTTAATAATATGACGTCTCGTAAAAGAAAGTTAAATGCATGAAGTTAAGTGAAAGTGGTCAAAGTTTGAGATGATTGCCGAAAAATATGGTGTTGGAAAAACTCAGATTCACAACATTTTTCGCAGCAAAAATAAAATCATGAAACAGTTTGAAAGTGGAAAAAATCTCAACAAAAAGGCTTAAGAAAATGTACTTATGGCGAACTGAATGATTTTGTCTACGAATGGTTTCTCAAAGAGCTAAAAATCTACCAGTTTTTGGAAAATCGATCCAAGAAAAAGCTAAAGAACTTGCAGAAAAGTTCAATCTTGCTTTATTTTCAGCAAGTTATGGTTCGCTAGACAAACTTTTGGTAGGACACAACATTAAGTTTTCGGTTTTAAATGGTGAAGCAGCAAATGTTTCATTGATGAATGGGTTGTGAGACTGTCTCATTTATGTGAAGCTTACAGTTCTAAAGATATTTTCAATTGCGATGAAACGGGGTTACTTTATGGATTATCCCCAGCAAATTCAATGGTAATTAAAGGGGATGCATGCAGTGGTATAAAAAGGCTAAAGACAGATTAGAAGTTCTTCTTGCTTGCGGTCTGAAAGAAGAAAAACTGAAACCTTTATTAAATGAAAAATCTAAAATGCAAGATGTTTCAAGTACATTAACGTTTTTAATTTAAAAGTTCATTATGAAGCAGATTCTAATGCTTGGATGACTGTAATTATTTTATATAACTGGTTGAATAAAATTAACCAAAAAATGATGAATGCTAACAGAAAGATACTGCTGTGCATGGACAACTGTTCATCCGATCCACATCTAGACTTTTCACACATGAAATTACTTTTTTTCACATCCAACACAACTTCTAAACTTCAACCACTTGATGCAGGAATTATACAAGCCTTCAAACTATGATATCGTTCTAAAATGTTGAGATTTATTCTACATTCATTGTACGAAGATATTTCTGCAGAAGCAATTTGAAAAACTTACTTTAACAGATGCAATTTTATGGCTGAGGGCTGTTTGGGATAATGTTAATTCTACAACAATACAAAAGTGTTTTGTTAACTGTGGTTTCAAAAGTGAAAATTATAATGTAGATGTGTCAGCTGATGATGTTGATGAAAGAGTTAATATTTTACTGCCAAATAATTGTACACTGAGCGAATTTGCACTTTGTGACAAGGATATTCCAACCGAAAATCTCTTTTAAAAAAAGGAACCTCAGAAGAAGAAGAAAAAAATGAAGAGATGAGTGAGGAAGAAGCAGAGACGTTGTCCTACAGAGAAGCATGGAAGATGACAAACAGATTGTTGAAATATATTTTAAAAGAGAAAGATTCTGAAGTCAGGGAATGTTTGTTGAAAGTGGAAAACTTATTAAAAAATCCTATTGCCTAACAAAAAAAATTCAAAATTAGAAAAAATTCAAAAATAATGAATGTTTCTTTTTTTTAAATTTAGTTTTAATAAAGTAAAATAAAAAATTTGATTTTTTTAAAAAATCTCTCACCAAAGGAAACCCCTCATAAGGACGAATTATGGAGACCCGAGCCCTGTCCTTAGAAGAGAAGTTTTACTGTGTACATATATTGGAAGGGGTCTAAAAACCTGTTTTTTTAACAAATACTAATACTATTAAATATTAAAATATTAAATAGTAGTAGTATTAATGGTAGTAGTAGTAGTAGTGGTAGTAGTAGTATTAATGGTAGTAGTAGTAGTGGTAGTAGTAGTGGTGGTAGTAGTAGTAGTGGTAGTAGTAGTATTAATGGTAGTAGTAGTAGTGGTAGTAGTAGTAGTAGTAGTAGTAGTAGTAGTAGTAGTAGTAGTAGTGATAGTAGTAGTGGTAGTAGTAATAGTAGAAGTAGTTAAATATTCAGTTAGTTATTGATAATTTGGAACAAGCTAATTAATTCAAAAGCTCTGGTAAATGTAGTTATTTCTTGTCATTTTTAAACAAAGTTCAATCATAAGCACAGAATATTGAATCTAAATGGTAGATTAACTCATGTATTTTTATGTGGTGTTGTGCGCGCGAAATACTTTTGAAATCAAATAAAATAAAAATAAAAAAAGATTCAAATAGGTCATTGAAAATATAAAATATTTATATAGATAAAGGAAAAATATATACAGGTAAATAGGTAAATGAAAAAAAAAATCTATATACAGGTGAATAGATAAATAAAAGTAAAATCTATATACAGGTAAATAGGTAAATGAAAGTAAAATCTATATACAGGTAAATAGGTAAATGAAAGTAAAATCATTGGGGAGCGGGGATGGCTTAGTTGGTAGACGTCGGACTTGCAACTTAAAGGTTGCCAGTTCGAATCCTTGGAAGCAACCGTGAACTATCATATACCTAGTGTATATGATGCGGTGTTTGCGACGTATGCATTGAGAGATGTGTACGTCGTGTGGAGTGGCGCCTTGGCGCATAAGAACCATGGTTCTCAGAACCATTGTAACATGGCATGCGTCTGTCAGGCTGTGAATAGTATAGACCAAAAAAAAATAAAAAATAAATACAGGTAAATAGGTAAATGAAAGTGAAATCTATATACAGGTAAATAGGTAAATGAAAATTACATATAGACAAAAGTTCATCAAATACAATGAAAGCTAAGTTCTGTAGTCATAACCTTACTTTATATATGTTATAATTGATTTGAGATATTATTATTATTAAAAACATTTATTATATTATTATTAAAAAGCGATTAAATCGCTTTAATTCATTAATTGATTTTAAAAGAACCTGCACTCGAAGAAGTTTCCTTTAGAAACGAGAAGTGGAGTGGGGAGGAGGATGGTGGTTTGCTTCCAGTGGGTGGGGGAAGAAGAGGGAGAGGTGGAGAGGGTGCAGTGCCTTGGTGTCTTTGTTGGCCCTTCTGCACTGTCGCCTCTTGCATCAGTATCATCATCAGCGTCAGCCACGGAGAAATGCACATCGAACCACAGAGTGACTCCCCTGAAAACAGCGTGCTGCTCGAACTGGAACTTGAGTCTCGCGTGGATGCACTCCAGGTCTGCAGCATCCGCGTACCTGAGGTCCACCATGGCGACCGTGTGTGGGGCAGAGAGCAGATCCTGGGAGGGGATGAGGTCGATGAGGGGTTGTCGATGCAGTCGAGTTTGCATCAGCTCATCCGCCACTGCAGAAAAGTCAAAGCCGTAAACGTCCTTCCAAGTGGAGTGGAGGTTGCTGTGGAGGGAGTGGAGGGAGGTTGGAGCGGCGAGAATGGTGGCTGTGGAGGGCAGCATGACACCATCCTCCTTGAGGAAGCGATCCCGAGCCACCAGGACCGAGGCGAGCATGCTCTCGTGCAGCAGGTAAAAGCCCATCCACTCCGACACGATGACGTCCACCTTCTCCTGCAATTGCACCTCCTCCACTCTCTGTCCCATCACCGTCACCACTCCTTCCAGCTTGTTCCCTTTGATGATCTTCTCGCTCAAGTGATGCATGTCACTCGCCTCCACTGCATACACCTTGGCCGAGTACAAGCATTCATAGAAGCTCTAAAACTCTTTAAACTTTAAAGTTGAACACTAATAAATAAATAAAAGTTTGAATTGCTTTTCAAGTAACTTTTTTAGCTCCAGCCTTTGCAGCAAACATTGCTAAGATGCCTGTTCCTGAACCCACATCCATCACTACCTTGCCCTAGAATGTGAAAATTCACTGAAATTTGATGAAAAAATCTATTGACTCAATAGCTTACAATGGCATTTATAAATTATTAGATACACAGCTTGTATATTGAGTGTTCCACTAACAGTCAGTGGAACACTCAATATACTAACTCAAGTAACTAACTCCTCGTGCTATGCATATAATATTTTAGAAAAAAAGAGGTGAAATGAAATATATTTCAACGTCAAATCAAGTATTGAAATATGAATGAATTCGCTTTTACCTCAAAGTGCTTTTTGTTTTGTTGCATAAAAGTCAGGTAGGCAAGTGTCCTGGACTGGTCCTTCAGCATGACTTCGTGAACCGAAATGTCATCGTAACTTTCAATATAACTGCTTCTAGCCATTTTCAAAACAAAAGTAAGCTAAAAAAAGTATATATTTGTTAAAGTCTCTCAACTTAAAGATAATCAAACTTTTCTAAATCAATTAACTTTTCTATTTTCGTGAAATAGAAGAAATGTGCATGAAAGCAATAGAAAGGCCGTATTTTATGGAGAAAAAAAGTTTTGAAATATAGGAAAAACAAAATTAAGTATTTTATTATTAAATTATTTTATTAGCATAGTTACATTAGCAAAATTGAAATAGAGACAGTCTATATACTATAAATTATAGTCTTTAATATATTATAACTATACCATGCTGTAACAGTGATATCAACTTGTATTTAGGTTTTCATGTTCGATTGAAACAGAATGTTTGAAATTCAGATTTTGATAGAAATAGAGATATCAAAAAGATCTGCCATTGATGAACATTTGAGCTCATGACGACAAAGATGATAAAGAGGGTGGCGATGATGATGATGACGATGAGAACGATGATGATGATGATAATTATTATTAATAATCCATTTATGGTCTAGACATCTGGCACGTCATTCTTGTTCCAGACTTCGGCTCCATGCAGAGTTCCATCGGTCGACAAAGCTTCCTTCCACGGGAAGGTGGCCACCATGCTGCTGAAGATGAGGACGAGGTAGACGAAGAAGAGGAGTCTGTCTAGCACCATGGCAACCAACCTCCACTCCCTCGCCATCGCATCCACTCTGTCCTTTTCCTTCAGCCTCGTCATGAAACTCTTTAGCATCCTTCTCATGTCTTTGACCTCCTTCGGCAGGCTCCTACCAAAGGCTTCTGAGTGAGGAAGAGGAAAGTGAAGAGAGTTGCAGCAGAGGTTCTCGTAGTGCCCTGCTGCCGACTCACGACTTGCATTGCATTGGGAGTCTTCACAGCAGTAACAACAGCATTCTGCAGACAACTTGTTTCGATCGACATTTTGAAGAGAAGTGCAATTATTTGATGGCTGCCATGAGTCTTTTTTCAAATGGGGAGAAGAGTTTGCTTCTTGCGATTCCGACGAGAGCATCTTGTGTTTCGGAACATCTTTCCGTAGAACACTTTTTTTGGGACTTTTTTTTGGAGAATTCGTTAACGTTTCTGAATGGTGGACAAATGTTTGCCAAGTGTTTTGAGCGGAAACAGGTTGGTAAGAAGTTGTTTCTTTATGTAGCGAAAATGTGTCTTTGACATGATGGCCAGTCCTATAAGAGCACTTGGGAAGGTTTTGGAAGCAGTGGCAGTGGTGGAGTGCAGTGTTGTGTGGCGAGCTGCTGGCAGTTTGGAGGGGGTTTCGCAAGGCAAAAGATTCAGAAAAGGTGCTGCCACCCGCCAATGTGGGGAAGTCCTCAGTGCTTTGATTGTGGCATTGGATGATTGACTTGCTGAGGTTTTTGCCTGAAAACTCCGCACCTTCTGCAAGGGGGGCAAGCTGGCAGGAAGTCTCCCACTTGTTGTAGACCAGGACTGGAGACCTGATTTTAGTTTTTTTCTTCTCCTTGTTTCTCTTTGTCTTGTTGCCATCCAGCACAATCACGTGAGTCATGTGATGGATCACGTGGTCCTTCACGTGCTTGGAAGCCTTCTTCTTCTTCGCAGAAAACTTTGAGCAGGAGTTGATGACGGAGAGCACACTCTTGCTTCCTTTTTCTGCATTCTGCTCGCTCATCGAGAAGAAGTGCGCCAGGCAGTCTAAGGCTATCTTAGGGAGAATTATAAGAGACACTTATTAAATGTTCATTTATGAACACAATTAGATTATTAATAAAGATTTGAGGAACCAAAATTTAGTTAGTATGTTAAAACATATAACAGACTAAAATTTTAATTTTTTGGTGAAATATTTATATTTATTAAAAACACAATGAAAAATATTAATAACTTTCATAGATTTTTAAACTTTCATAGATTTGTTAGCTTTCATAGATTTATTAACTTTCATAGATTTGTTAACTTTCATAGATTTGTTCACTTTCATAGATTTGTTAACTTTCATAGATTTGTTAACTTTCATAGATTTGTTAACTTTCATAGATTTGTTAACTTTCCCAGCTCCTTAGAAATGAATCGACAAAATAGGAAGTTTAGAAGAGTCTAAAGACACGCATCTCACGAGTTTGAGCCAGGGAGGAACTGGGTTGTTCTTGTCGGTCCTCATGGAGAGGTTGATGACGAGAGCGGAGAAGAAGGAAGAGAGCGTGATGAGGAACATGCTCAAGCAGAAGAAGGTTCCTGCAGGTGAAGAATAGGAAAGCTGAAAGAGCCCTTAAGAAATCATCCATGGAATTTCCATGTCTTATTTTTTATTAATTAAAATAAAGAACGAGTTCAAGCATTCTGGAAGAATCGGTATCTTTTGCGATTATTTTTAAATTATAAAATTTCCATATTTTTCAACTAATTTACAAATTCTTAAAGAGTTAATAATCATATATATAAGCTAAATGTAATTATTTAAACTTTAGAAGTTATCATTTGCAAAAACTTTTTTTTATAAAATATTTTTATCTCCAGAACTAGTTCACAGAAAGATTAATTGTGCATTTTAAATCGATATACATTCCTCTTGTCGGGGATGCCTGCTGCCGATCAGTAATATTTGTTTTCCTTCATTTTCCTCACCAAATCTTCGACACATGCGACGAAGCACTCACCTATCAGAGGCATGCGCAGCGAAGCAGGCGACGTCGAGGTGGCGAGGATTTGCAGGAGGAGGAAGAACGAGACGAATATGTTGATTCCTGCTCGTTATTTAAATTGCTTTATGAAGACTTCGAAGACTATTGATAAAATATCTTCAATCATTTGAAATGTCCGTACAAGTATAAAATTAAAAAGATTTTAAAAATATTTATGAATAGAAGAATCTGAAAATCTTTAGAAGATATATGTGCATATTAGAGGTCGGACCGGGTACCCGATCCGACCGGGTACCCGCGGGTACCTGCGGGACTCCCGCGGGAACGGGAATGAAAATGAATTTCGGGAAATCTCTATTTCATCGATACTCTCTACTTAAAATGCAATGGAAATGTATAACAAAGTCACCATTGCGTTGTCAATGTCAAAATCTCTAACATTACATTTGAAGTTGTTATGGCGAGTCCAAATATTAGGGAAATTAGAACAAATGGGTGATGATGAAAACTTGTCAGATGAAATCGAACTGGTCAGTTATATTATTTTTATTTTATAAATTTATACTTTGAATTTGAATTATTAATTTCCAGTTGAATGCTCAGTTGATCATTTTGACAAAAAAAGATGCCCATTAATAATAATAATGACGAGCATTATTATAGTGGCGTATAACCCGAACGGGCCTCCAGGCCACTTAGGCTGCATATTTTCACTTGCGTCTTTGGGTTACTAGGGCATTGGTTGCACTTGAGCCTAGGACCTTTCATTATTGGTCAAGCCGAGAGCAGTGATTTTCCAGTTCGGATTTTTCAGTTCAAGTTCAAGTTACAGTTATGAAAAATTCGATTTTTCAGTTACTATTCAAATTACAGTTATGCAAATTTTAATTTTTCAGTTTCTATTCCAGTTTCAGTTATTTCAAGATGAAAAAAATGAATTTTTATTTTTAATACAGCCCAAATTAATGTTTAAAAGTCAAATTATTTAAAAGATATATAAATATATTATTCATAATATATGCTGCTCGTTTTCATAAATGTCTTCTATACCAGATTTTTGCTAAGGCGATTTTTTTCTCTGCAGTTAGATCTCCACACACCGAAAACACCCTTTCCACATACGCTTGTGAAGCGGGAGCTGAAACAATTTCTTGCGCAAAAGAAGCCAATAATCTAGGGTACTCAATAATTTAAGTGCTAACATTTCTCCTGTATGTGGGTGAGACACAGAATGAACATTTAGCAGGACCTGAATTGCACGACGCATTGATGGATTATAAAAGGGTGCTGAGATCCCGAGACATGAAAGACCCTTCTTAGTCCAGCAAACCATGCTAATGACAACAAGATGTCCAGTTTGAAGATCTTTACGAATTCGATCTTCTACCTTGTTCTTATATTCTTTTATCAAAGAAATCGTTTTCTCTGAACCTAAATGATAGAAATTGCATATATTTACGACTGTTTAATTGAAATAATTTAAATGGCTTATAAATTATGCTCATCACTTGGTAAATAATATTTAAAAATGTAAATACGTAAATAATTTTCAACTACGGTGTGTTAGCTGGTAACTTTCTTTTTATCATTATCATCCTCTTCTGAAACCTGACATTCGCTTTTTTCGCATGAAGCTTCGTAAATAAAATACGCCCATACGGCATTTTCTTGTTTTCTGCCGCTATTAACCTTAAACATTTCATAAAAATTTATATAATCGGACTCGAAGAATAAAATTAATTAATCATATTATTGCTCAAAAACGTGCATCCGCCGATGTTTTATCTTGTAGCGATTCCCATTTTTTAAGTAGATATTTTTTAGTTACTATTCAGTTAGTATTCTTGTTTTTCAGTTTCTATTTCAGTTACAGTTATGCATTGAATAAAAGTTACAGTTAAAGTTACAGTTAACTGAATCATATTTTTCAGTTCATTTACCATTTCAGTTACAGTTACAGTTAACTGGAACAACACTGACCGAGAGTCGTTGCCGACTTAGCTACCCGTTCATTCACTCAGCTACCCGTTCACCCATTGATCTTATTCATATGGCAGCATGTCTGTTGCATCCCCCATTATAAAAAATAATATTTAAAAAGTTTGGGATAGAAAAAAAACAAATACCAAGAATTTCATTAGAGAAAATTAAATTCCATTTTGTACAGCCAGACCAAACTTCAGGGACGTTGAGAAAAAAAACAAATGATGGTTATTTATACCCTATATGTTAGTTTTTATAACGTAAAAATTATAATACAATTCTTTTACTAACAAATTATACGAATGATTGTATTTGTGCAGTTGTGGAGAATAAGAATGTTGTCAAAAAACATATTTCTAACATTATTGAGGAATTAATAATAATGAACGAAGGAAAAAATTCAGAAGAAGATGAATTGTACAAATATTCACAATTACGTCCCACAAAAATTGAAGATTATAAAGATGTTAAATCTATTGGAGTAAAAAAAATTCCAATACTACAAGGAGTAGCCAAAATTTTAGTTAGTATACCTGCAAGTTATATTCCCTGTGAACGGAATTTGTCAACATGTGGTCGTTTAACTTCACACCCAAGATCACCTAATTTGAAAGCTAAAACTTTTGACAGTTTAACCTGTATGAAAAGCAATAAAAACTTGATTGAATGACTGAAAAACAATGACTAACTTCAATACTTTCATTTCAATAATAGTTTGAAATTTAAATCGTGTTTTTTTATTTTGTTTAAAGAAGTATTTTCTGACTTTCAAATAATGAATTTTAAGAAATGTTAGAACCAGCAGTTTTGGGACCGGTGAAAACGGCAGCAAAAATAAATAAATAAAATTTTTGTTGTTGAAATGGTTCGAGACCGGGTCAAAAAGTTTCGGGAACGGGTCGTAACCGGGAATCGAGTTGAGGGAACGGGACGGGACGGGAATCAAAATTCTGAGGGTCCATCGGGAACGGGACGGGACCGGGAATGAAAAATCGTCCATGTCCGACCTCTAGTGCATATACATTAGAGGTCGGACCGGGTACCCGATCCAGCTGGATACCCGCGGGTACCTGCGGGACTCCCGCGGGAACGGGAATGAAAATTAATTTCGGGACGGGAAAAGGCTTTCGGGACGGGAACGGGAATCAACATTCAAATCGGGAACGGGAAAAATCTGGAACGGGAATCAACTTTTAAATCGGGAACGGGAAAAACGGGAATACAAATTATTGGGAGTGGATTCTTCAACAATTATACTTCAGCAAACTCCCAAGTATAGAAATCTCTATTTCATCGATACTCCCGTACTTTAAATAAGTATTAAATGCAATTGAAATGTATAACGAAGCCACCATTGCGTTGTCAATGTCAAAATCCTCAACACTTCATTTGAAGTTGTTTGGCGAGTCCAAACATTAGGGAGATTAGAACAACTGGGTGATCTTATTCATATGGTAGCATGTCTGTTGCATCCTCCAGTATAAAAAATAATATTTAAAAAGTTTGGGATATAAAAAAAATAAATACCAATACTTTCATTAGAGAAAATGTAATTCCATTTTGTACAACCAGACCAAGCTCCAGTGACGTTGAAAAATTAAAACAAATGATGGTTATTTATACCCTATATGTTAGTTTTTATAACGTTAAAATTATAATACAATTTTTTACTATCAAATTATACGAATGATTTTATTTATGCAGTTGTGGAGAATAAGAATGTTGTCAAAAAAGATAGTTCTAACATTATTGAAGAAGTAATAATAATGAACGAGGGAAAAAATTCAGAAGAGGATGAATTTCACAAATATTCACAATAACGTCCCACCAAAATTAAAAATTATAAAGAAGTTAAATCTATCCGAGTAAAAAAAATCCAATACTACAAGAAGTAGCAAAATTTTCTTTAGTATACCTGCAAGATCTATTCCCTGTGAACGGAATTTGTCAACATGTGGTCGTTTAACTTCAGATCCAAGATCACATAATTTGAAAGCTAAAACTTTTGACGGTTTAACCCGTGTTAAAAGCAATAAAGACTTTATTGAATTACTTAAAAACAATGACTAACTTCAATACTTTCATTTCAATAAATATTTTAAATTTAAATCGTGTTTTTTTATTTTGTTAAAAAAATATTTTCTGATTTTCAAATAATGAACTTTAAGAATTGTTAGGACAAGCAAGTTTGGGACCGGTGAAAACGGCAGCAAAAATAAATAAATAAACAAAATTTTTGTTGTTGAAATGGGTCGGGACCGGGTCAAAAATTTTGGGAACGGGTCGGGACCGGGAATCAATTTGCGGGAACGGGACGGAACGGGAATCCAAATTCTGATGGCCCATCGGGAACGGGACGGGACGGAAAAATGAATTTCGGGAACGGGACAGGACCGGGAATGAAACATCGTCCATGTCCGACCTCTAATATACATGTGTGTCTCTGGCCATGTGAATGCATTGCAAGTGAATGCAAGTCAATTGTCTAAAAATTTCAGTCATTTCTGAGGACTTTCTGGAAATATAAACCGTTGCTAGCAATTTTTTTCCTAATGTTTTTTCACATTTATCTGTCAACAAAATAAAGATGAATGCCATTTTATTTAATAAATCAAAAAACAATAATAAACAAGTGAAATTTAATAATATATATTTATTTTTTTATACTTTATTGCATAAAGTTAGAAATGAATAGCATTTAACTTAATAAATCTAAAGTATGTTTTAAAATGTTTTAATAATTTTTTTCCCGTGAAATAGTTCATTCCAATAAGTTAAAGATGAATGACATTCTATTTGATGAATCAAAACATATTTAAAACTATTGTAAATGCTAATTATTTAGATTTTAATTTGTTTCATTTCAGTCAAATATTTGCAGAAAATTCTTAGAAATGACTTTAAATTAGATTGAAATATTTCGAGCAAGCAAAATTCTCAGGCAATCCATGGAATGACTAATTGAATAAGACTTCGATATTTTAGTGTCTACAACAATAAAAAAATGTTTTTTCCCCTTGGGCATTAAAATTGAAAATATATCTGCTGATGTTGATACACATGTGGTTTGTTTTCTACTGCCGAAGAATTACACACTTAGTGAGTATGCATCTTGTGACAAAGAAACTCCAATGGACCTTCAGAAGAAGTAGCAAATGATGATAATGAAGAAATAAGTGAAAAATCGAAGATGTTGTCCCACAGAGAAGCATGGAGCATGACAGATTGTTGAAATATATTTTGATGGAGAAAGATCCAGAACTCGCTAAATTGTTATAAAAAGTGAGATATTTTATATAAAATTCTTAACCCATAAGAGCCCAAAGATCCGAATTCGGGGATTAAAATTAAAATTCTATAATTAATTAAGTAACCAAATATAATTATTGTCTTTTAGGTATTATAGATGCGTTAGTTACGCTTTAGAATAGTATTTATTTAGGATAGTGCTAAGGTTTATTTACAGTCAATTTTAAAATCATGCGAAATCAACATTTTTTGTTTTACTTATTGACTCAATAGAAAATAATACGACGCAGTAATTATGCTTTTATTTTTTGAAAGTATATACTTTTAACCGTGAACAACACAATAGAAAAAGTTACTTGCCTATAATTTATCAAGAAAAGCTAAAAATTACATATAAATTAGTAGAGGGAGGTTGCTCAAAATGAAACAGTCTCTAAGATGGAACGAGCTTATTTACAGCTATGCGACTTATAAAAAAATTCTTTAATCATCTATTCATGCATCCGTCTTCTAAGCACATTTTTATGTTAGTTTCGTTTCTGAAAGTTGCCTCGTTTAATTATAATAATTGAAAAACTGATTTTCAAAAAAATAGTTTAAAAGTTGGGAGATAACGTTTTGCTGCTTTTTCCTCACATCCGAAGGAGTATAATTTTTATTTTTTCCTTCACCCTCTTTCGCAGCCTTGGCACCAGTGGCAAGACAGAAAATTGAGAAGAATGATGATTGTGTTTTGAGGATGATGTGGTGATGACAGTGCTGTGGTATGAGTGTTGGTATAGTGGTGATGATTGAATTTTTTTATTTATGGTGATAGTGATTTTTTGGCGGTGATTGTCATGGTGGGGTGGATGAGGTTGGATTATTGAGGTTGATTGTGTGTTTATATATATATTTAAATTTATATATGTACATATATTGGTAGTGGTCTAAAAACCGTTTTATTTAACAAATTTATTTGATGAGCGCCTTTGTTCACTTAGAAAAGGGCGCTATACAAATCATTAGTGATTGATTGATTGATTGATTAGTAAACTCATATTTCTTTTTTTTTCTTTCTTATTTTAAAGGTGATATAGTTAGACAAAGAGTTAATATAATGGCTGGATAACTTTTAAATTACGTTATTGGTTATGCAATTGAGCTATGAGTAGGGGGGGGGGGCATAATCATCGATTTCAAAATTTTAAAACGTCCATTTGTGACATGATTAACGCTAACAATACAAGAAGTTTGACACGCATTTTTTTGACCCGTTGCTTTGAAGCAAGGTTATGAACAAGAGTGTCATCCATTTCAGAAGCCTGCTCACTGATTGGGTACTCCATAGGCAAGGCCTCTTCATCAATGTCCTAGTCTTTTTTTTGCCTTTCTCAAACCGTCTTGAGAAGGGGCTGCATTAGAAAACTTAACTTATAGACTTACTCCAAGTGCTCAACTGCTGCTTCTGACACCAAGTGCACATCCAAGCAGGAAAACACCACCAGAACAACTTGAAATAGGGAGGTTTCATAACATCTCTTACTTGACAGCCTAGGCGATTGTTTATCTGTGGGTTCTGGCTTGAGAACTCAGTGAGATCATTAAAGTGGTGAATAAGAATTGCTGTTGTTTTGGAAAAAACCCGAATTGCTGTCTTTGTAAAAAAACAGCCCCCTGGATACCATTATTTACTCAAGGTAGAGTAGAAACTCAGTGAATCGGTTCCAGGGTTTGGCTGAGCTCGAGAGCCACCAGCTGAAGACACATGTCAAGTGCATGTCCAACTACACTTTTATTTTTTCTATAAACGTTTATTTCCAGCATAAAACTTTGTAAAACCGGATATATTTTTATATCCGTTTCAACCAATTGCAGAACTTTATTCATGCCACTGCTGAAGCCCAGTGTAGTGTGGGTGGCACAAATAATTTTTTCTTATTTGTATACTATTATATTATATTAAGTAATCTTATTATTCTAAAATTTTGGTAAATTAAATAATCTAATGATTTATTTTACTTGAAAACGCTGAGGCTTAAGCCTAAATCTTCGATTTCGTTTTTTGGGTGTGGAGAAGGGGGGGTTTCATCAAAAGTACCAACTTCCAATATTGAATATTCATGAAATAACCTATTGAACGAATTTACAATTTTAATATTTTTTGTTTTCTTATGCTCCCCTACTATGAGGCTACTTGTAAAAATCGTTCCATCTTGTGCAACCTCCCTCTATGTCTGATATCGGATTAGTGGGCTCTTACTAGACCTGGGAGTCTTGAATAAGTCCACTCCAAATCGACTTGCCCTATCAAGTCGGCTCAAGTCGCATTTAGTTAGCGCAACCTTCGAAATTTATTGGTGAAGTCACTTCAAAATCAAGTCGACTTTGAAATTTAAAACTTATGTGTATTCAAATATTTAAAAAGTCTTAGACTATTTGTTTTTAAAAATAGAAATAATTTAATTTTAATGGTCGTGAATAATTAATGTTTGAGTTATAAAATGTCTATGCATAGTAAAACAAAGTAAAAACAAAGCTCGAAATAGGCGCTCTATTTTACACATTAAATCGTTGATTAATTACACATTAACGTTTCATAACTGTGTTGTGTTAAATTATTATAATTATTTGTTAGTTTTATGTTATATTGAATTATTTCATTAACAATCTCGATAAAAACGGCAAAACAATTGAATAATATAAGACTTATATTATATATTATATTATATTATAAGTCAAAGTTTTTTGTTAATTGATAAAATGAATTTAGATGAAATGTTGATAGCAAGTCCTGAAACTTCGATGAGAAAAATGGAAAATCAAAAAATCATTCGTTTGTTTGGCAATATTTCAGAGCCCTCCATCACCAAACATCAACAATTGATTCGACCATTATTGAGAATGCTATTAAAAACAATTAATTGTCCATATAACTGTATAAATTTTTTATTTCTTCTTTTTAATAAATTGTGAAATTATTGTGTCGTTCATTAAAAAAAACATTTGTAAAATCCATTACATAGACGGATAGATAGGTAGAACCCAAGCTAAAAAAAGCGTGTTAAAATTATTTAAGTCTCATCAAGTCAAGTCATTTCTGTTTCCAGAAGTCAGTTTCAAGTCAAATTTTGAGTCATTTCTATCCCAAGTCAAGGCATTTAAAAAATGATTTGACTCCCAGGTCTGGCTCTTACCCAGTCATTTGCTTCATGTTTCATACATAACCCTGGGTTACCATTCGGCTTACATTTTAAATTTGAATTATTTTCATGTGTGGATAATACTGAAAAAAAAACTTTGTTTTTGAAGAAAATAAATTCATGGCTTTTCGAGTGATCAGAATGTTCACGCAATAGGAATTGCAAGCATACATCGCTCCAATTGGCTGATTACAAGCCTAAATTATTGCTTTAAAATTTTTCTGCTTAATTTTTCAGAAGAGTCAGTCAAGCACTACTGTTGTCAACACAAAGAAAAAAAACGAAACCTTGCTTTTGAAGTTTTAATACAACTTTTTACCTAATATGTGTATATAATAATTTTAAACTCATAATTGATTACTTGATATTTAGACAATAAAAATAAATTATTCACAATTTTAATTATTAATTGAATTTTTTACAAATGACGAATAATGTTTTTATTAACGTATTTTTAGTTTTAATAAAACTGCAGTGAAAATTTTAAAGGCAAAATAACTTGTTGAATTGTTGTTCAAATCTCTCACCAAAGGAAACCCCTCCTATAAGGACAAAATATGCTGACCCGAGCACTGTCCTTGTAAGAGGAGCTTACTGTACTGTAAAAACAATGCGTAAGGCACATCCATTTGGTTGCTAAAAACGATAAATAATACATTTAAAAGAAAAAATCGGAAGTTTTACAGAAAAGTGAAATCTGTTTGTTTTCTTTAATTCATAAAATTGCGTGATTCGAGACTTTGTTTTATATCCAAAAATGAAGTCAAATGAATTTAAGAAAATGTAATAAAACGATGATAATTTATTTATAATTATAAAACAACGCAGAAGTGCATCAAAACTCAATTAGGAGCTTCATTTTGTAAAAGTGATGATAACGTTTCAATTTTATCTCGCAATTTACTCTGAAGTTGTTATTGTGTCATTTTGATCATTAGTTTTCACGATGTTCTCTCTTTGAAGTTATGAAGGTACGCTTCAATGAAGCTTCATAACTAAAACTATTGGATCAAACATTTTATTAAAAGTGTGTTCGATCACAATTTACTACAACTTACTAATTTATTTAAACTAATAATTCGAATAAATACAGTTTTTGGAGAAAGTAATCTCTTTGAATCAATAGTTTTGATTTCATAATTCAAAAATGATTTATCTCATGACAAAGTAATGCTTTTTCAGTTCACAGTTTAGAAAAAACTTATTTTTTATTTTATATTTGAAGCAGTTTTCATTAAAAGTGTGAGTGCTTGCTTATGTACTTTGAAGATCTCTAACTTGCTATGTCATATAAGGCGCTCTAACTTTTAAAATTAACTTTTTTGTTGAAAATTGTTCATTGTACATCACGGTACTCTCAATGAATTTCTGAATAAACATTCTGTTTTAGGTCATGGTTCACGATCACGCTCCGATGAAAACAAAATATGTCTCAGGCCCGGGGACTCGCATAGAATCGCCATGCGTGTGTGCAGGACATGGAATGTGTATTTAGGACAAAGAGAACACCTAGGAGGATCTTGGCAGGAGTGTCGGGAGGCAGCCAGAAGGAGACGAGTGTGAGGAGCGAGAGGAGCACGCAAGGAAAGACGAGCAGGAAGCTGTAGAAGATCGCTATCCGTTTTATCTGCAAGGTGTTCTTGCGTAATAGGAAATTATGTATCATATATTGAGTATTACGAGAATGATCATCATTGCTCCCCATCTTTCAAAACATTTAGAGAAACCTACATTTGAAATCTCAAAGATTATGGCAACTCTGCTGCCGTATCAACAACCTACCTTGATGAAGAAGACAAGGTCAGGGTAGGGTTCAGTGCAGCAGTTGTAATATCTGAGGTTTTTGACAGCAGGATAGGCAAGCAGTTTCCATTCGTTGCTTGGAATGTAGTCGTTCACATCGATCTGGTGGAGGAAACGCAAGTAGGAGTGTCTTGAATGGGTTGCTTGAACTAAAGTCTTTTCAATTTTTCTCGTTTGCTTTGAATGTATTCGATTGCCTTCTTTTCGATATCTTCTTTTTACAATTTCGCCAACTCGAATTTCTCATACATAATTAAACAAATATTTTAAAGCCATTTATAATTTAACCTTAATAAAACGGTTTTAAATTCATGCATTTTGAAAATCATATTTTTTCACATGGACACACATAATTTCAAAAGAATGGACAAAATGAAAATTCCAGAGAATAACATATAACGACACACATTAAGACACGCCTAGTATTATAGCAAAATACGTAAAATGACAAGTGTAACATTTAGGGAAAAATAAGCATTTATTTTAACTGAAAAAAGCTCGCGAAAATGAAACTGGAAAAAACCAATGTTATTTTACAAAATGACATTCAGAAAATAGTTGGACAAGTGGATTTTGATAACAAGTAAATATAAATTAAGATTATTTGAAAAAGTTTCAAATAAAAACAAAACTTCTTTACATTTTTTGATTAGGTATAGAAATAATACTTTTAGTCTTTTTGAGAATTGCTTATTTAAAAGTTAAATTTCAATTTTATATTTTGTGTACTTATATCTAATTAGAAATACAATTGAAATAAGACAGACAAAGCTCTTTTTAATCCCAGCTCAGACTGATTCCAACATCTTTTTATAATTTTTTGATTATTTTTTGTGCTTTTTTGCCGCATGGGATGAACCTTAATACTTTTCAAAAGGGCAATTTTTTACCCTGACATTTCTTAAGATTATTACTGTTTTTTTAAATGATTCTTTCAGTCTTAATAAAATTAAAGTTATGACTCAGTATGCGGTTGCAGCTGATTGCCTCGAAGATGACATATTTACAATTTCAAAGTCTTCCGCGAAAAGTGGAAAAAACTGCAGGCTTCATTAAAAGATTATCAACACACTCATAACTTCTTAAAGCTGGTTTAACCTTGAGCTCGGAAGAAGTCGAAAAGATATATTAGAATCAACCAGATATATCAGAATCAGCCAGATATATTAGAATCAACCAGATATATTAGAATCAACCAGATATACTAGAATCAACCAGATATATTAGAATCAAACAGATATATTAGAATCAACCAGATATATTAGAATCAACCAGATATATTATAATCAACCAGATATATTAGAATCAACCAGATATACTAAAATCAACCAGATATATTAGAATCAACCAGATATATTAGAATCAACCAGATATATTTGAATCAACCAGATATATTAGAATCACCCAGATATATTAGAATCAACCAGATATATTAGAATCAACCAGATATATTAGAATCAACCAGATATATTAGAATCAACTAGATATATTAGAATCAACCAGATATATTAGAATCAACCAGATATATTAGAATCAACCAGATATATTAGAATCAACCAGATATACTAAAATCAACCAGATATATTAGAATCAACCAGATATATTAGAATCAACCAGATATATTAGAATCAACCAGATATATTAGAATCAACCAGATATATTAGAATCAACCAGATATATTAGAATCAACCAGCTTATTAAAATTTTTCTAAAGATTCCCACAAAAACTATGAAACTCGAATAGTTGTTAAGTGTCACACAAATAGGCAACATCACCTCAGGGATTCCCTCGTAGAAGTCCAAGTCTAGCTTGTGTCCATCATACGTCCAGGAACCAAACTTCAATTTGCAGATCTAAAAACAAATTTTTATTTATTAAAATAATTGTTTTGGGAACATTTCATTAACTAACTTTTATAAAATAGTTAATACATATTTAATTTATAAAAAGTAGAGCTGTGCTTTAATCTACGTTAACTTCCGATTAACGCGTTAATCAATTAACGACCGTTAAAATGTGTTATTCCGTAAAATATATAAACGCATTAAAAAAAATAAACAAATTAACAATTTTTGGTGCATTTAGACTTATCCAAATTGAAATTTTTTTTGCTGTTTTGGTTACATTGCCAGCAAGTGAACACAAACACTACTGTCAACCAGTGTTATTTTCGTAACGAAAACGACAATTCTGAAAAATCGTCTCACGAAAACGGAATTAAAAACTAAATTTATTTTCAAAACGAAAACGAAAATAAAAACTATAATTATTTCCAAAACGAAACTGAAATAAAAACTATAATTATTTCCAAAACGAAACTGAAATAAAAACTATAATTATTTTCAAAACGAAAATTTAATAAATTTCAAAGTATGCCATAATATGCAAATGAATAATTTATATAAAAAATATATGTCTATGTTATAAACATTATCTTTGGGCTTTATCAAAGTAGCGCCATTTATAAAAAGGTATTTTATTACCGCTTGGCTTTGTCAATTAAATTATCAATTATTTTAATCGTAAATTTGTTATTATATTTTATATTTGTTATTACTCAATAATTTACGTACTCAATTCTTATAATAGTTCAATTGACTGTTTATTTTAAAAACTCATTTGTTGTTAATATACTGTTCTATTTTACTGTTTCATTTTATGATCAATTAATTTTTGTAGATATAAAAAAATAGTGTTTAAAGTTTCAAATTAATATATTCTCAAAACTAAAATAAAAATGAAAACTTAAATTATTTTCAAAACTGAAACCAAAATAAAAACTTTAAATATTTTCAAAACGAAACTTAAATAAAAACTATAATTATTTTATGAAACGAAAATAACACTGCTGTCAACAAACGAATAGGAAAATTTGGATTTCACCGAAAACTTCTCATTTCTAGGGGGTGAAAAATACTTGAAATTTTAAATATTGTTACTTGCAATTTGTGACTACACAATAAATATGCTTTTCAGAAGATGATCCAGCATATGTCATTCGTTTTACACACAACATTTCTTCCCAAATTGGAGCAGAGAATGAATAATCAAAATATCCAATGGTCAGAAATTTCTATCATTAGACCCCCGATTTAAAAAGTAAAAAGGTTTAAAAAAATAAAAGAGTTCAAGAAACTATAAGAAGAAAAGAAAACCTCAAAAAATATACAGCCTCCACTAAACAAAAGACTACAAACATATATGTAACTTCAGATTCCGAAGATGAAGATACCTCAATGATGACAAAGTTAATAATTCAACGTTATCGAACAGAATCTGAAGTATGCTTTGAGAGTTGTTCTCTTGTTTGGTGGCAACAACACAAAGGGCATATCCGGCTCTTGCGAAACTGGCAAGAAAGTATTTGTCATCTCCTGCAAGTACAGTTCCATGTGAACTTATATTCAGCTTGTCAGGACACATAGTTAGAAAGAAAAGTCTCTTTAGATCCAACACATGTTGAAAAACCTGTTTGCTTGAGTAACTGGCTCAAAAAGTGTGTGACAATTGCATTTTTTTCATTTATGGATTCTTCTTTTTCTTCTTTAAAAGGTGAATTACTTTATAAACAAATTCTGATAAAAAAATCATTACATTTGTATAAAAAAATTAAATACTATTTTATACTAATGTCAAACGAGCTAAAAACACTGCATTAAAATACGATTAACGCACGATTAACAATTTTAATCGAACAATTAACGGCGATTAAAATTTTTAATCGTGGAACAGCTCTAATAAAAGTGCCTTCCATGAACTTTAATGACTAATTTAATCGCCCATGAATTATTATGAATGTGAACCTGTGTGTCGAAAGGAAAGTATCCGATATCAATGGCGCAAGTCGACCTGTAAGGATTGCCATAATAAGAAACACTTCAATGTCTCCTCAAACGCACTGTGTATAATTTATAGTCGAGCTCTTCTCATCGGTTTAAGAATCTACTTATCTCAAATATAACAAAAGTATTCATAATTTTGAAAAGTCCGTAAAACATCCAGTTTATCTTATCTTTGCCTCTTGTTATTAATTTCAGCATTGATTCACAAATATTTTCGTAGAAATATAGGGACTGCTTTGAAGCACATTAAAAACATTTCGTGGTATACTAAATCAAATTGGCGATTTCCACTTTAAATCAATCTTTTTGGGAATCTTTTCAAACTAAAAATATGTCTAAAAATTAAATTTATATTTTATTCATTATCGTTATTTGACAACATCCGAATTCAGATTCTAAAACTGTGTGACAGTGTTGAGGTCCATCAAACTTTTTGATCCCTTCAGTTAGTTTTGTAAAAAAAGTTTAACGATAGAGAGAAATATTTTCTAGTTTATGAATAGTCTCATTCTTCATTTTGAAGAACCAATAAATTACTGGAAAACCAACCTGGAAATAAAAGCTGAAAAAAGAATAAAAAAAGATGAGATAATAATAATAACAATAATAATAATAATAACAATAATAAGAAGAAGAAGAAGAAGAAGAAAAGAGGTTTAAAGAACCGGAAGATGGCAGCGGGAATCCACATGACGGTGCCGTTGCTGTAGACCACCGCCATGGCGTCCCTGCGCTCCTTCAGACGAGTGTCCGCGCTGTCGTTGTGGCAGTTTGTGTGTTTGTGTCAGTTTGCGTGTTTTTGTGTATGTTTGTGTGTGTTTGTGTGTGTTTGTGTCAGTTTGCGTGTGTTTGTGTATGTTTGTGTGTGTTTGTGTGTGTTTGTGTCAGTTTGTGTATGTTTGTGTGAGTTTGTGTGTGTTTGTGTGAGTTTGTGTGTGTTTGTGTGAGTTTGTGTATGTTTGTGTCAGTTTATGTCAGTTTATGTCAGTCTGTGTATGTGTGTGTCAGTTTGTGGCAGTTTGTGTCAGTTTGTGTTAGCAGCCGCTTCAACCGTTTAAGGATTTTGTTAAATAGTTTGTCTTCTGATCCCATAATTTAGTTTTTTTAAACTTCAAATAATAATAATTATTATAATTTATATCTTTTCTTGTTTTTTGGTTGTTAAATTTATCGTTTGCCAAATCTTGCTCTCGGAATTAAAATCTTCAACCAATAACTGTCTAACGGACTACAAAAAAAACTTATTTTAAAAGGAAGAAGTGCCAGGGCCTCAAATTGAGCACCAGTGCACAGCTTGCATGCACCCACTGGCTACCTACTTTACAAGGCAGATGAGCTCTGCAGATGAAGGACAGACTGTCAGAACAGATTTTCTACACATGACTCTCTTCATGTCAATTATCTATTGAAAACTGGTGTTGCTCAATGTCTTTAAAATTGAATCCACTAAAATTTGAACTTATATTTTTTGATAAAAATGGTAAACTAATTAATGATCCATATAATTTTTCCTCTCATACAATTGTTCCATCTAATCATAGTCGTAGCTTAGGATTTATTTCTGACTCAAAACTAACCTTATCAAACCAAATTCTATTTGTTACTAAATCTTGCTGTTTTCATCTCAGACGTATTAGAAAATTATTATCTTTCTTAAATAACCCTTCTTTAAAGATGTTAGTTTTTGCACTTTTTCTATCTCGAATTGACTATTATAATTCACTCTATTATAATTCACTTGAAAGTACTTTAAAACCATTTTAATTATGCAGCTAGACTCGTTAGCCGTACTCCTATTTATCATCACATTATGCAGGTCCATATATTTGGAACTAATTGCCTCCTTATTTAACAACTTCTACATCATTATTTACTTTTCGTAAGGATCTGAAGACATATCTGTTTAACAAATTCATTTACGAACGCTATTGAGTTTGAGTAAAGAGCGCTATAGAAATTGATTTGATTGATTTGTGTCAGTTTGTGGCAGTTTGTGTGTGTTTTGTGCTTCTTGAGCTGTCAGTGAGCGGTTTTCTTAACGTGTCAATTTTCGTGAGATATTAATATATAATTAGTAGAAATTTTCAACTTTTTTTATCCAAAAATTTTATAGTGCATATTATTTATATGTTGCATAGTATAACAAAATAGGATTAAAAGGATTTAAAAGATAAATGTTATTTTCAAAATTTATTAAACTTTAAAAAAAATATGCTTATAAAATAACTGGTATAACTTAAACTAGTTAGATTATTTTTGTTTTTATAAAGAGATTGTTGATGTTCTTTGATGCTCCAGGCAGCTCTGTGAAGAGCCCCTGATATAAATAATTCAGTAAACTTTATTTTCTTCATTTATTTTATGTTTTTATTTTAATTCCCTTCATAGTGAATTGGTATTTTGTCTTTTTTTATCAAAACTTTTCAAAAAAGCATGAGCTTAGCTTGTAAAATAAAATACGACTTGATTTCTATTAAATAAATGAAATAAATTTCTTGTAGGATAAAAATACGCTAAGGTTCTTCGTTTTGAGCTGATTGATAAACAGAATGGTTGAGACTGATCTGGAATATTAATGATGAAAATGAAATTAACGTTGGCAGTTCAAGAACAAATGTTTGCTGTCTACTTCTTCCGCAAAATGTGAATCAAAACTTTTAAATATTTACAATGATTCAATCATTTTCATCTTGTCTTTTTTATCTTTCAAAAAACTGATTTTAACAAAATGTGAAATGCTGAGCCTTCTTCCAGTCTACGCATATTGGCATTAGCGAAATATTTGCAAGGAAATGGTTGAACCTACAAGTTATACAAGACGATGTCAGGTTTCCAGATTTTGTCAACTGGTACTCTGGAAACGAAAGTGATTAAGAATAATAGCTTTAAAAGTATTTGAAAGTAATAATTAAGTTAAAAACGGAAAAAATAAAACTTTAAAAAATCTGGTTTGAGGTCAGTAAATTATTTTTTTATTTTTAAAGATATTGTAAGACTTTTTAATATATAAATGCTTTATTTAGAACGATTTTTCAAAAATAAATAAGACTGAAATTCGACAGTAAGAGAAAGTAGGGTAATAAAGGGTCTCAGGTAGTGTGTGCTATCATAGGCGGCGATCCTGGGAGGGTCCACCTTAATGTGGAGCCTCCCACTTTTTCCAATTTTTGTATTTCATTATTTTTATTTTGATATGAGAACATTCGTCAACCATGGCATAAAAGTGAATGTTTATAAAGTAATACATTGTGATTATGTGTAGTTATAGTGATAGCTGTCTGAAACAAAAATATTTTTTGTTTACTTGAATACTCCTTCCCCTACTTTTTTTGTATCTATGGCGTAGGCGGGAATCTTGAGGGGGTCTGGGGTCCACCTTAACAAGGACCCCCTTACTCTTTTAAAAATACACATTTCTCAACTCATTTTGATACGAGCCTAATCGTCAACCATGGGATAATAAATGCTAATACAGTAATACATTGTGAGTATGTATGGGCAGGAATGCTAGGGGGGTCCTGGGGTCCATCTTAACATGCACCCCCTCAATTTTACAAATACAATAATTTCTCAACTTCTATCTTAATACAAGCATAATCGTCAACCATAGCATGAAACAGAATTTTTATTCAGTAATATATTTTGGGTAGGCGTATTTACAGTGATAGCTGCCTGAAGCAAAACTATTCTTTGCTTACTCAATTATTATGACATAAAAATAGATGCAGTTAGTTTAGACATGTTTTTAGGAGAGTTTCTAAAGTAGTGAAAAATAGAATTTAAAATATCTTGAAATTTAACCAAATAAGGGATTGAATCAGCACTGCTGCTACAGCTCAAAGCTAATCTGTGAGCAATGCAGTGTGTAGCATGGAGGCCAGGTATATTCTGTTTCAATCTTGCTTCGACCCCTGACTTGTGTCCCACCATGACCGATGCCCCGTCAGTACTTACACCGCATAAATGACTAATATCTATATTTTTTCTTAACAGAACCTCACACACTTTAGAATGAATAGATTGGGCATTTGCGCCATCTAAACTTGATATGCCCAAAAAGTGTGTTACAAGTGAAACTGTACCAAAACAATCACTTTCTAAAATTGTTATATAAATTATTATATTTTTTGACACTGAAACATCTGTAGATTCGTCTAACATAAAACAGAATTTAGAAAAATGTGTTAGTTTTTGTATAAGCTCTGAATGCAACCAGCCAGCAATGCTTTTCTGAAAGTCACGGATTGACTGGTGGTGCAGATAGGACGTATGAGCGTCAACCCTTAGACCTGCTAGTGCTGTGACACCCTGTTCTATGCAATGAGCATTTAAAGCAGGAATCACAGAACTAGCTAGATTCTGCTTAGCAGCAAAATAGACATTTTTGAGTGCTGCAGTTATCGCTGCTTCATTCTTGCCAAAGGCCACTTCACAGGCAGAAACCATGAACACTGATTGCTTGCTGGCGTCGACAGCATTAGTGTGATCTAGGATTCTAAAATAGTGAACGCAGGTAATCTTCATTTAAAAATACTTATAATGAAATAATTAAACTAAATTATGCAATTTTATTAACAGTTACCTTTAGAACTCGCATGTCTCAACACTGAGTTTTTATTAATATTACTGCATCCAAAAGTAAAAAAGTTTTTATTTTGCACCTTCATATATAGATTACAGTACATTACATTTTTTATATTGTCAAAGCCAATTGTTATTAATTTTTCATGTCTGTTGAAATGCTCTGTTTTTTTTCTTTTTGGCTTGACTCTTTTCCATCCTGAGAACCACTTGAGGAAGACATTTGACAGATTTCTTAGTAATAGCTTTTTTTAATATCTCTTTAATTTCACGCGACATTGATGACATTAATTATACACAGCATGCTATACAACACAAGTATTATATAGATTGACAGAAGCTTATGTACATTGATACAGTCTGCACGCGAATGACCGGATTAACACACGAGGCTAATTTTGATTGGCTCAACTTTTCAATAATAACCTCTTCCCGCGACATTCTTTTAGACAAAGGAACATCTAAAAAATGTCACACAAAAAATCGAAAATAAAATTTGGATAAAAAAATATGAAAATTCATTGGGGCCAATCAGGATTCTTTCGGACTAATTTTGAAAAAGTGGGGCCATTGGCCCCGGTGGCCCTCGACAGCGCGAGCCCTGCTGAAATACTCTTCCACCTACTCTTCTTTTTATATTTATGGATTTAAAATAATGAATTATATTTATAAAAAATTAAATTTCTGATTTTTCAATTTTTGCAAGCAGACATTCAGGATGCTTTTCAGAAAATATCGGTTCACTTTTTGCAAGCAGACAGATTTACATTTTAATAAAAAAAATTATTCATATTCTGTTACTTATTTTGTATGGGCGATGTTCATATGGGGGTTCTGAGGTCCCCCTTAATATCGACCCTTTCACTTTTTTAGATGAACCAAAGTTAATGAAGTTCAAAAAGGTTCGAACATTAAAGGTTAATGTTTCTAACGATAGAATGACCTAAAAGCATCAGCTTTTCATTTTGTAGTTTGATTTAACCTCAACGTTAGTTCATGATTAACTTAAGTTGTGGTTAAATCAAACTACAAGTTTCATATCACATGATTGTCAAAATAAAATTATGATGCTTTAGCTCATTCAATCGTTAGACCGGGTACTTAAGCCGACCGGGTACCCGCGGATACCTGCGGGACTCCCGCGGGAACGGGAATGAAAATTAATTTCGGGACCGGAACGGGAACGGGAATCAATATTCAAATCGGGAACGGGAATCAACTTTTAAATCAGGAACCGGAAAAACGGGAATAAAAGTTATTGGGAGTGGATTCTTTAACAATTATACATCAGCAAACTCCTTAGAATGGAAATCTCTATTTCATCGATACTCCGTAATTAAAATAAGTATTAAACGCAAGTTAAATATAAAAAAAGCCACCATTGCGTTGTCAAATCTCCAACATTACATTTCAGTTGTTATGGCGATTCCAAATATTAGGGAGTTTAGAACAAATGGGTGATGATGAAAACTTATCAGATGAAATCAAACTGGTCAGTTATATTATTTTTATTTTACAAATTCATAATTTGAATTTGAATTATTAATTTCCAGTTGAATGCTCAGTTGATTATTTTGATAAAAAAAAAGATGCCCATAGATCTATTCATATGGCAGCATGTTTTTTGCATTCCCCAGTATGAAAAAATAATATTTAAAAAGTTTGGGATAGGAGAAAAATAAATACTAAGACTTTCATTAGAGAAATTTTAATTCCATTTTGTTCAGCTAGACTAGGTTTCAGTGACGTTGATAAAAAAAAACAAATGATGGTTATTTAGAACTATTATGTTAATTTTTATAATGTAAAAATGATAATAAACTTTTTATACTATCAAATTATAAGAATGGATTTATTTTTGCAGTTGTGGAGAATAAGAATGTTGTGAAAAAAACATATTTCTAACATTATTGAGGAATTAATAATAAGGAACGAGAAAAATATTCTGAAGAGGATGAATTGTACAAATATTCACAATTACGTCCCACCAAAATTGAAGATTATAAAGATGTTAAATCTATTGGAGTAAAACAAAAAAATTCTAATACTACAAGAAGTAGCCAGCATTTTGTTTAGGATACCTGCAAGTTCTATTCCCTGTGAACGGAATTTGTCCACATGTGGTCGTTTAACTTCAGACCCAAGATCACCTAATTTGAAAGCTAAAACTTTTGACCGTTTAACCCGTGTTAAAAGCAATAAAGACTTGATTGAATTACTCAAAAACAATGACTAACTTCAATACTTTCATTTCAAATTTCAAATTTAAATCGTGTTTTTTTATTTTGTTAAAAGAAATATTTTCTGACTTTCAAATAATAAACGTTTAGGACTAGCAAGTTTGGGACCGGTGAAAACGGCAGAAAAATAAACTAAATTTTTGTTCTAGAAAGGGGTCAAAAAGTTTCGGGAACGGGTCGGGACCGGGAATCGAGTTGCGGAAACGGGACGGGACGGGAATAAAAATTCTGATGGCCCATCGGGAACGGGACGATAGACAATATTTGGGAATGGGACCTCCATTAGAAACATAGTGTGCACTGTTAATGCCGAATCATGCCAGTTTGGTGTTGTTAACTGCACACAAGACTGCAATGGGTCAGAGCAGGAATCGATATGCATTCGTTTTGTTGATAAAGCTCTTAATGTTAATGAACAGTTTGTTGGTTTATTCAGCCCACCAGACACAACCGAAAAAAACATTATCTGCTGTAGTAAAAGATTTTCTGATCAGAATTATGCTAGCCATAGAAAACTTCAGAGCTCAGACTTATGATGGCGCTGCTAACATGAGCGGCCAATATAATGGTTGTCAGGCTATTATCAGCAGTGAGCATCCACTTGCATTGTTTTTCCACTGTTGTGCCGCAAATCCCTTTGTGAGCAATTTCCCAGAGTATCTGCAGTGTCTTCTGTGCTTGAACATTATGAAGTGGTACTTGTATGATTGGAATCATTTGCTTCCATTGGTACTGCTGATGAAACAGCTGAAAGGCTTGAGGTCTTTTTTCTACAGGGCACTACCTCACTGGCCCTCAAGGTAGTTGTTTTAGTGTTTCCACTTCTGGAACAGTTAAACAAGTCGTTGCAGTTAGCAAGTGCCAAGGTCAGTGGAATGGTTGCAGCGACTGATTCAGTTGTGCAAGAGCTGTGTCGCCTAAGATCAGATGAGCAGTTTATTGCCTTTTTCAGAGATGTCAACAGTATGGTTTTGGCATATGATCTCGAGCCGATTGCTGTACCTCGGGTGCGAAAGCCGCTACAAAAGTATTGTTGGCTGGGCCCAGCTTATGTAGCAACAATACCAGAGGAACATTATCGAGCAGCATATTACGCTGTCATAGACATTGCAATCATGCAACTCACAGAAATATTCAATTAATTTTCTCTTGGTTTGCGTTCATACTTGCAGCTGGAGACAATGTTGCAAAATGGTAAAATGAACCCTGATATTTGCAAGCAGTATCGTGAGTTAAATGCAACTAGTCTTTGTTCACAGTTAGCTATGTTTTAAGACCAGAATGAATACATAACTTTATCACAAGCGCAAAAAATAATGCACGGTATGATCCCGGAAGTCAGACATCTGTTTCCTTAGGTTGAAAGATTGATCAGGTTGATGCTTGTGTGTCCAACAATGTCATGTACTGCAAAAGAATCTTTTAGTGCTTTGCGGCGTCTTAGAACTTGGTTGCGTGCAACTATGACACAGCCTCGCTTGAATTCACTCGCCGTTTGTCATGCACATCAGGATATACTTGACAGTCTGGATTTAAAAAGGTTAGTAGAAAAATTTTCTAGTCGGACAGACATTCGAAAGGGTCTTTTTAGAAATTGGAGTAAGCGAGCTGTGGGGAGAGGGCAGGAGGACAGGCAGTGAGGGTATATTATGTTATCTGAATATACACTGTGAGCCAAATAAAAGTAGGCATTGTAAATTTGTTTATAACTTTGGCAAATTTCAATCGATTTTTAAATTTGATTCAGAAATGAATGGAAAACAAGATGTTATAAAATGTATTTAGATTCCTTTAATATGCATTATCTTCACATAGTGAAACTAAAACAAGTGTGAAAATAGCGAAAACTGTAAGGTAAAACACATAAAAATGTGATAACTTTTTTGTTGAAGTTTCAATTTTTAAGAATACCTTTTCACATTTGTTATTACTTTTTTTTCCATGTTTTTTACATGACATTTTTCGGTAATTTCACCTTTGTTTCAGTTTCACAAGGTAAATGTGTTACATATTGATAGAGTCAAAATAAATGTTTCTTAAATCTTGTTCCTTATTAATTTCTGAGTCAAATATTGAAAAAATTGAAAATTGCTTTACATTTGCCAAAGTTTTATACAAATATATACCCTGTGAACATTCTATATGGGACCTATATGGGTCCCATATGGGCAACTATATGGGCCCCATATGGGCAGCCCATATGGGACCCATGTCAAAATGCTACACCGATTTACGTGGGTCCCATATGGGCTATATGGGCAACTATATGGGCCCTATATGGGCAGCCCATATGGGCCCTATATGGACAGCCCATATGGGCCCTATATGGACAGCCCATATGGGCCCTATATGGGCAGCCCATATAGGCCCTATGTGGGCAGCCCATATGGGACCCATGTCAAAATGCTACACCAAATTAAGTGGGTCCCATATGGGCTATATGGGCAACACATGATTGATTGATAAATTATTTATTTTTATAAAAAGCAATTAAAATATTTCTGCCAAACATAAATTTAAAGATGTAAGAAAAATAGTCCAAATATAAAAAATGTAATTAATCGGATTCTTCAAGATTATTTTTTTTGAATTTTGCTTGGCTTGCTTTTCTAATTTGGAAACGTGTACTTTGATTTCTCTTCTGTATGTTGGAGTTGCGAATAACTTATTGATGAATTATATACCATGGTTTCATTTGTTCTGGTAAAGGGGAGGGCTAACCGGCTCTTTTTTGTCATTACATATATTAATAAAAATGGCTGGTATCTTATATAGATATTGAATACATTGATTACAACTTGTGGGGTTTCGAAAAGTTTGTTGAACTATTGAATAATTATTTGCATAGCTTTAAATTTTTTAATATTAATATTTAATAATGAGAATTTTTTTAACAACTTTAATAAGAAACCAAAATGACTTTTATAGACAAATACTTTTTAAATAATTACAACAGAAGATAACATTTCTAAAATAAAAGAGATAATAAATTCAAATGACTAAAATAAAAAAATTAAAAGTATTTTACAAAAACCATGGCCATATGTTACACTAATTCAAAGTCCATTGAGCCCATATAGGACCCATATAGGACCCACATAGGCTTTCCTTGAAAACACTAAGCATTTTTATTTTTTAAAGCCCATTTAGCCCATATAGCACCCACATAGGCTTTCCATGAAAACACTTAAACATTTTTTATTATTCAAAGCCCATTTAGCCTATATAGGACCCATATAGGACCCACATAGGCTTTCCATGAAAACACTTAAACTTTTTTTTATTATTCAAAGCCCATTTAGCCCATATAGGACCCATATAGGACCCACATAGGCTTTCCTTGAAAACACTTGAACTTTTTTTATTATTCAAAACCCATTTAGCCCATATAGGACCCACATAGGCTTTCCATGAAAACACTTCAACTTTTTTCATTATTCAAAGCCCATTTAGCCCATATAGGACCCATATAGGACCCACATAGGCTTTCCATGAAAACACTACAACTTTTTTCATTATTCAAAGCCCATTTAGCCCATATAGGACCCATATAGGACCCACATAGGCTTTCCTTGAAAACACTTGAACTTTTTTTATTATTCAAAGCCCATTTAGCCTATATAGGACCCATATAGGACCCACATAGGCTTTCCATAAAAACACTTAAACTTTTTTTTATTATTCAAAACCCATTTAGCCCATATAGGACCCATATAGGACCCACATAGGCTTTCCTTGAAAACACTTAAACTTTTTTTATTATTCAAAAACCATTTAGCCCATATAGGACCCATATAGGACCCACATAGGCTTTCCATGAAAACACTTTAATTTTTATTGTTATTCAAAGCCCATTTAGCCCATATAGGACCCATATACTTCCCAAATAGGTTTTCTTTGAAAACACTTAGAATCATTATTTTTTTTAAAGCCCATTTAGCCCATATAGGACCCATATAGGACCCATATAGGTTTTCCATAAAAACACTTTAACTTTTATTATTATTCAAAGCTCATTCAGCCCATTTAGGACCCATATACTTCCCAAATAGGGTTTTCTTTAAAAACACGTTAAATTTTATTCTTTTTTAAAGCCCATTTAGCCCATATAGGACCCATATAGGGCCCATATAGATAATCTCTAGCCCACGAAGCCCATATAGGACCCATATAGGACCCATATTGATTACCCTTAGCCCATTTAGCCCATATGGGACCCATATAGGCCCATATAGAATGTTCACAGGGTAGCGGCATGTTTTTTTGACCCAGAGTGTTGTATATTTATCTGACTGTAGACTGGCAAACGCAATAAATAGTTTATTTATCGTTAGAGTTTTATCAACCTAGTTAGTTATGCTATATATTTATGTTATATTGATATTCTAATTTTTAGTGGCTTGACATTTATATATACTTCTATAATATGATGACTGTAAAAACCAGATTGTCTGGACATTTAATTATTATTAATTTATTGTTACATTTGACACAATTGAAAGGAATTTCAATATTTTATTGGGACATAGGCATATGGATGAAAATCTGTGTACATTATTTTTTTAATAAAAAGAACTGATAAATAGATTTGTAAAAATAATAAGAGGATTTGTGCAACGTTTTCTTTATTCTTTCAAAAAACAATTGAAAAAAAAAATATATATAATGTAAATAAATGAAAGAATATAAGAATAAAATTAATTGAATTCATAAGTACGAAATGCAAAACCTAATTATTTTTTTTCAAATAGCTAAAAACTTTAAAAGAAAGTTAAATTTTTCTTAAAACTCGTGGACCGTGGTTATATTTTTAGAGTGGTGGTTTTGATATTGGTAGGGTTGATGGCTAGTTTATGAATTTAATTGTAATTGAATTTATATAGATGACTAATAATAAAAGGTATTAAAATCGCTATTTTTTCTTCAAATCGCTTGAAGTGGCAATAGAAAAGTATTTTTTATCGAGTTTCGAGCTTTTTTTAAATGTTTGGCAATACAAATATTAATAGTTGATACAAAAGGAATGGGCAATACAGCAAACAATACTAAATAGTATCGCTGGTACTGTATTGGCCGATACCGGTTATTTGATTCCAACCCTGGGGAGGACCCCCCAATGTTAACTGAGTGACAGCGCTTTGAAATATTTAATGCTCTTTTAGTTGATGTCTCTTTGTCGTATACCCGATTTATAAAAGTTGACGATTTTTAATAAATTGAAATGAATTTTTTTACGTTTTCTGCTCATTCCGTCAACTATATTTTTATGAAAAAATTTTTTTTTTTAAAACAACAATTTTTAGTGTGTTTCTGGAGTATAAAATAAAATTGTTGATTGAAAAGGTAAATGGACAAATATTTTATTGATTTATATTAGTGGTGGCAATAGGTTCAAAATCATTATTTTATGAGAACCCAAAAAAATCGTTTTGCGCATTCCAGAGCTCGGTATTACATCTATTTGTTTCCCTTTGTGAACGCATGAAGATATATTTGACACAATTTTTGTCGGATTCAATTGAATTCACATCAAATTATAAGATTAAAATTCAAATTTAAAACTAAAGAAAAAAAAGATGTAAAATGACGATTGGACGTTTTTACAACATGAAATAGGGAGGAAGTTGAGCAGTGAATTGAGATTTTTTGATGTGAGTGCGACAGAAAAAAGAGAATGATTTTATGCTTATTTGAGAACTTAACAAACTTAGGGCTATTGATATCGCTGACGCAATTTTGTAAAAGATTTAAATCTTCATCTTGATCTTTAGAGCGTTTCAGTAGCGTGCCAGGGTGCTATATAAAAATAAAAATTATTATTAACATTATTTTTATTATTATTATTGTTATTCTTGAAAAATGCGTTAGTTTTGGCTTTGACGGATGTTAAGAAAAATTTTATTCAACAAATTATTTATTCCTCCATGTTGCCTCTCACAAATGGAATCTTGTGTCAAAAGATTTTAACACTATTTGAGAAATCAGAAACTGTATTTGGAACCGTAAAACAAATTATAGTTTTTTTCTGGGATCTATGTACAGACAAAATTTGATATGCAACCTTTAAAACTGTGTGAAACCAGATGAATGAAAGTACAAAGTATTCGTATCTTTGAAGCAATTTCATGGAAATAGCAAATAATTTTTTAAAATGGCTGGAGATGGGAATTCTAATACCAGAGGCGAAGCAAATCAGTCGCCGCCTGTAATGCATAATTTGTGCTGTTAAAACTTCGAATGTTTCAATTAAATTATTAACTTTATAAAAAAATAGAAATACTTATTTCAAATAAGCTGATGTCATATTTCGATATAAAACGATTGAAATTTGATTCGTTTGATTAACTTGTATTGAAATGTTTGATCGTTGAGCAGCTCTACTTTTTACTACTCATTTTACTGTTTTATTGTAAAAATATTTTCAAACCTTTATTTTCGTTTTCTTTTCAATATTTATGTTTAATAAAAGCTTGACTATAATTAACATTAAAGAACTCCATAAAACGTACCTTAGTCGCCAATATGGCTACTTAAGTGCATCACAAATCTGGCTCTAAATGCTAGAAAATGAAAAAATATTCGATTAAACGTGTCTTCAAGTCATAATATTGTGCCTGCTTCGTTCAAATAAAATAATTTCTGCCACTATAATGTGAGTTAATTCAATTTCTTGAGGGCTCCACTTCTTTTCCTTATTGAAAATAAACGATTTGACTGATTTGGATCGAAAAAGTTATAAAACTTCAATTTTTTAAATATGTAAAATGGTTTAAAAAGGTATAACAATTTTGTTACAACTTGAATGTATAAAACTAAATTAAATAGGTATTTGAATCATTGAAAGTTTGATTGATTGATTGAAAGTTTAACTAATAAAAAGTCCATTGAGCGAGCTTGAACTTGATGAAGAGCGCTATAGAAATTTATTTGATTGATGCTCGTAACTTGAACATTCTTCATGGTACACTCTTGCTATTTACTGCACTGAATGCATTCTTCTGCTGAGGACATCTCACAACACCATCCTCTGAAGTTGAGGCCACTGAACTGTCTGGCAAGGGTCGCACGTTCTCAGGCCTGCACGAACTCACTCAGAGTTTCTTCTAGACTCTCTTCCAAAAACTTACTTCCTCTGTTTTCGAAGGTTTTGGTTTTGTCTGAGTTAACATCTTGATTGGTGTGCGTTTTGAAATGCTTGAATTCCTTCATTATTAATTCTCACATTGTTTGCCGAAGGCTTTCCGATCGAATCACTGACAGGCCGCTTTGGAGCATTGAATCAACACTTTCTATAAATTCTGGTCTTTCGGAAGGTTTTCATTTTGTTTCTATTGGAAATACCTGAGGATTATCATCCTCATCATCATCATCATCATCATCATCATCATCATCATCATCATCATCATCATCATCGTCATCATCATCATCATCATTATTTTCTTAATCTCCAAAGACATCATGGTCAGTAGTTTTTGCAGCAGCAGTGATGATCTTTAAAAATGAGGATGATAACTTATGCAGCTCGATAACAGCCATTTTGGTGTCGGAATATTTTTAGCTGATTTTATGTGAGTTTGATCCCCTGAATTCAAACATACCAGTAGTTTTTTCCAAACAGCTCAAGTTTTTAACCATTTGAATGCTCCACGGTTTTTAATTCAATTGGAGAAACTAAATTGAATCATTTAAATGATTTTTTTCAATTATAAAAGTATTTTTATATAAAAATATTACAAATATGTTCATGATTTATTAAAATGAAATACTGGACATTTCAAACTGCCTTATGAGCTCATGTTTCATCCTAATCATCAAGTTTCACACCAAAGCAACCGAGATAAGCTTTTTTCATGAAATATATTCATTCAGTTTTTCTCTATTCTTTTTATGTGTATTCTCCACAAAGATAGCAAAAGACATCAGGATTATTTGAAAAAAACTTTTTCTACTTGAACTCACTTTTATTTATTTCAACAAAAGGCAAATATAATAACTTTGAAAACTGCATTTTAAATTTAAAACAAAAGTTATAAAGATTTATGTTGCACAGTATTATTAAATATTGCCAAATATGGAGAAAAAAACTGCGGATTAACTGCAACTTATCTGGAAAACTAAAGCTGTTGAAAAAACTGAATTCACATTTGAATGCAGAATTTCAAATGTAGCTAAAAATCAGTTTTAAAGTTCAGAACACCAAAGAAAACTTTTTTTGTTGGCATGTGTAGTCATGAGAGTTGAAAAAGAGATGCACTAGAGTATATAGAATACTAAATCTTTAGTTTCCGTATTTATCTGTAATTTACCGCATCAATCCCTTGCGGTAATTTTTCAATTTATAACAATTAACTAATAATTAAGCCACCACAAAATCTCTAGTATCATAATTATAGTCAAATATATTATTAAACATGGTCAAGATGATATGCTTGTCATCTGCTGCCACCATCTTGCCCTGAACTGCCTGCTTATGAATTCTCGTTTTCATTGCCATGGATGAAAAAAATTTTTTTTTAAAGATGTAGGGTAATAAAGATTATTTGCAATAAAATAATTATAAATATGGCAGAGAAACAAAATATCTTAGCTATTTCTGCAGCAGAGCTTAGTTACAAATGCATAAAAGTTATAACGTGACCGCGGAAAACAATCAAAGCTTCACAACTAAAATAAAAATATTTCAACATTTCCATTATTTAACAAAATACATAAAATGAGCATTAGTCTTTGTTTCATGCCCTCACCCAGTTAAAATTGAAAAAAAGACATTCGTAATCTTGCGTGTCTCTCTGCCTAAATCACTCGCGCAGAAAAGACCTGCTTTCAAACTTCAATTTTTCCTATGATCCAAATTAAGTTTCGAATTTTTCCCCAGCAATAATAAATATTGTTCACACATTTAATAAAAAGTTAGAATAGTTTACTGAACTAAAACCATCAATAACTTTTAATTTCAACCCATTTTCCAAAAAGATAAAAAACAAAGAAGATTGCGAAGTGTGCGAAAAGCTTAATGTTTCAATAATTATTGAAAATAGTTTTGTGGAATCTAATGAGAGGCAAACCTGATGACCTCGATATCACCGAAGTCCTTGGGCCGCCAGGACAGCAGCATGTCGACCCACTTCTGCAGGCGTTTGAGACTTTCATTATCACCGTTGTATCGTCCACCAAGTTGAGTGCACAAATGAGCTACAGCTTCGAACTAACTCCTTGTTAATCATTGCTGTGGAGGATAATCCTTGCCGAAAGATCGAATATTTGAGACTCAAGTCTCCAGTTTATTTTACTGGCTGATGCAGGTTCGCGCAATGAAAACTGCAGTGTGCAATGAAAACTGCAGTGCGCAATGAAAACTGCAGTGCGCAATGAAAACTGCAGTGCGCAATGAAAACTGCAGTGTGCAATGAAAACTGCAGTGTGCAATGAAAACTGCAGTGCGCAATGAAAACTGCAGTGTGCAATGAAAACTGCAGTGTGCAATGAAAACTGCAGTGTGCAATGAAAACTGCAGTGTGCAATGAAAACTGCAGTGTGCAATGAAAACTGCAGTGTGCAATGAAAACTGCAGTGTGCAATGAAAACTGCAGTGTGCAATGAAAACTGCAGTGTGCAATGAAAACTGCAGTGTGCAATGAAAACTGCAGTGTGCAATGAAAACTGCAGTGTGCAATGAAAACTGCAGTGTGCAATGAAAACTGCAGTGTGCAATGAAAACTGCAGTGTGCAATGAAAACTGCAGTGTGCAATGAAAACTGCAGTGTGCAATGAAAACTGCAGTGTGCAATGAAAACTGCAGTGTGCAATGAAAACTGCAGTGTGCAATGAAAACTGCAGTGTGCAATGAAAACTGCAGTGTGCAATGAAAACTGCAGTGTGCAATGAAAACTGCAGTGTGCAATGAAAACTGCAGTGTGCAATTGGTGGCACTGAACCCTTTGTGGTGGACGCGACTTTATTATTATTATTATTATCATTGTTATTATTATTATTATGACGAGCATTATTATAGTGGCGTATAACCCGATCGGGATTCCAGGCCACTTAGGCTGCATATTTTCATTTGTGTCTTAAGGTTACTAGGGCATTGGTTGGACTTGAACCTAGGACCTTTCATTATTGGTCAAGCCGAGAGTCGTTGCCGACTCAACTACCCGTTCACCATTATTATTAATTTATTTATGTGTGAGTCGGTGTGCATCTTTAACGAGCAGAGCTTATTGATCAGCTTCTGTAACAACAAAAGCATTCCCAAAACCTTTTCGCGCGAAACAGACCGCACTTTTTCAGCAGCTTCGTTGAGTTATATAAGTTTCTAAAGTTATATTTCTGGATTTGCTTCAAAAACTTAAGCACTTTATTTATTGCCTCGTTTCAAGCTCCGTGCATTGTGATTTTGTGAATGAAATAGGAGTAAGTTTATTCAAGATAATATAAATGACATGCTCACATATCGACACCAGATGTTGGTAGTGAGAACTTGGTTTGTTTCTTCGACGTCCAGGATCTGAACCAGTGCTATGCCAAATAACACCTAGATCAGGGTAATTATGATAGAAAATTACAAAAGAATTTTTTGAGAATATATTTTGTAAATAGGTTTTCGCTTGAAGTGATAAAGATAAATTGCTGACTTTATTAAAGCACTTTTTCTTCATCATCGCCCCTTTAAAAACTGCAGTTTTTGCGTTAAAAACTGTATTTTTGAAATGGAGAGAATCAAAAAATTGGAAAAACAAAAATTGTAGCTAAGCTGCATTGTAGCTTACACTAGCACGTCCGTTTCACATCATTCCGCTTTCGAATGAGCAAACAAAGCGTGATTTAATGCAGCAAACCAAAAGATGTTTTATAAATCAAAGGTTAGGATGCGAATTTATATAAATTAAGTTTTGTGAAAACATTGCTTGGAAGCAATAAGTGATTTTGCTCGTATATATTTGCAGATTCAAGGAAGGGGCTTTAGAAGGGGCCACCAAAGGGCGCTGGCTTTCAAATTAGTTTTGTAAAATTAATTAATAATTAATTAATAATTAAAAAATGGTTCAATGTTTTGAAATAAATTTCGATAAATAAATTAATAATAAAGAAAATGTTGGCGCGTAACAAAAATTCAAAAACAAAAATCATTTTTACCGTAAATTTTTTTAAAATTAATTAAATAGTTTCGATAAACATTGTTTTTAATTATTCGGGATAGCAACGGATACTCAGAATACGTAAACCTTCCACGTAGTCGTAGGCTCTCACGTGATTAGACAGCAAACGCCATCGGACTCTTGGCCACCCATCATATCGTTTGTGGTCTCTTCGCATCTTGAGAATGCTGCCAATGACCAGGTTGTTCTTGGACGCCCTCTTTCAGTTGTCCCATCCACTCTTCCCTTCAGTGTTGAGTTGCAATTCTGTTTTCATCCTTTCAGAGTACATGCTTGAGCCACTGGTGCTGACGCTGGTGGACTCGTTGATTGTTGAATTATTGAAAAGTTGAGCCCTTTCCTTACGTCGTCATTCCTCAGTTTCTGTGTGCCACAAACACCTTTCTGAAAGCAGCCATTTCAAAAACAAACAGTTTCCTTTTCTTTAGATTTTTTAGGTTCCACGTTCCACATGAGCAGAGAAGAGTCTAGACGAAAAGTGAGTTGCACAATCTCATTTTGCTTTAATGTATTTTTTCAAGTGCTTGCAAAATCCCTGATTGAACTCAACGCTGTTGCACTGTCAAAGCTGAGGCCTGAGTCGATTCGAGATATTTGAAGCTGTCTGTGTGTTTGAGATTCTTTATCTCATTAGTAAGTCGTTCTCCACTCTTGACTCTTTGATCAGTTTTTGACCTCTTTAGTATTTTGTTTTGGTTTAATTTGTATATTTTTATTATAAAAAATGTTAATTAATTTAATATTCGAATTTTGTTCAACTTTTAAAATTCATGAAGTTCAAGTTTTGTTATAAATTGAGTTTAAAATATTCGAGTACGGTTTTAGATTAAATTTGTTTCTTAAAGTGAGCTCGAGTTCGGAAAGTTTGAGCCCATCTCTAGTTTTAGGGAGAGGTTGCTCAAGATGAACCGGTTCCAGAGATTTTTTATTTATAGTTATGAGCTTTAAAAATTAATTTTTTATATATTTCATATTTATGAATCCATCTTAGATGCACATTTTTATGTTGGTTTCGTTTCGGAAAGTTGTCTCATTCAATTATAATACTTTAAAAACTGATTGATAAAAGAATTGTTAAAATATTAAAGAGAACATTTTGCTTTTTTTCTCAACTTCCGAAGGTATATAATTTCAACTTTTTATTAGTAATTAGATGATGCAACACAGTTTTATTGTGTGCAAGTTGTAAACTTAAAAATTGAATGATTGGCCTGTTATGACCATGATTACGTGCATGGTCATAGTTTCTTAGCATGGACCACGAATATTCATCTAAGATGAATTTTAGAATGAGACTGTAGAAGTTGATAAGTTTATATAGAGTATATATTTTACATAGACTATATAGAGTATATTTTTATTTAGACTATAGAGAGTATATACTTTATATAAACAATTGAAAATTAATATAAACGAATTATTTACTTTTTAATAATTAAAAAACCATTAGTATTCATTAGCTTTTACATCGGCTTTATAGCACCTCATAGTCTATCATGTTTCTCCACCAGAGTTGTTTCTAATACCACAAGCACCAGAAAAACCGAGGTTAAGCAAAAACCGAATACAAACTGGTGTATTTATTTAGATAACTAAATAATTTTGACGATAAATACAACTTTTAAATGATATTTTTTATTAAATACAATATAAATTCATCTTAGGGAACAGAGCATTCCATCTTGAGTACCCAGTTGCTCAAAATGGAATTTTTTAGTGTTCATGTTTGAAATAAGAAAACTTGTGTTTTTTTTTATCTAGTCTTATGTTTGAGTTTACATAACTAGACAAGGTATCAATATAATGGCTGGATAAATTTAAATTTAAATTATTTCTCCTGCAGTTGAGCTATGAGGCTACGTTTAAAAATCGTCCCGACTTGTGCAACCTCCCCCTATACATTTCCTCAATGAAAATGTCTATTCGCACTACGGGATGCACATACCTGAACATACACCAGTTCGCACTGCACCAATCAGCGTCGTTCATTATATTTACCGTGAAAAATGTAAAATAAAACAACTACATTTTTTTTCGAAAAAAGACCTTCGTAGTTTTTTCAAACTTTCTAAACTAAACTAAAAATTTACGATAACAGAGCACTTTGTATAAAATATTCATGATTAGATTTAATTTATTTATAATTTGTTTATATTAAACAATTGATAATTTTGTTATTTATCATAAAAACTTCGCAAACAGAAAAATTTGTTATAATTTGGAAAAATAAAAGGACTATGGGAAGAAGGAGGGTTTGAGTTATTTTAAATTGATTTAAATTTAATTGTTTTATATTGTCTTCTATTGAAACAAGTTCAATTCTTCATTATATTGGCAGAGGTTAAATGCTTGCCTTAAAGAGTGCCAGGTCAACTACTCGCTATACTAGCGTCTTCTAAAACAGAAAAAAACTTTTTTTGGCAAAAATTATAAATTTTTAAAACAGAATGTTTTTCAAATTTATGGTGTAAAATAATTATTGAAAGCTCTCTGGACATTTATTTTCTTTCGAATACTTAAGTTAGTAGTTTGCTAGCAAGGATCTTAAACATATCAAAACTAACTGCTTATAATTCAAAGAATATGATTCTGCCATAATTTTTAAATCATAATCTGAACATGCCAGTTGGTGAATGCATGGCAGGCACCTGGATCGTGTGTGAGTTGTTCATCACTGGCCTCCCAACGATGCCCACGTTTTCATACCTCCTCAGCAGACTCGAAATGAGTTTTTTCTCATCGCTCATGAAAGTGTTTTCTTCAAAAAACTTCTTCTGTTGTTTGAAAAATTCCGTCTGAAACCGAATCTTTTCTTTTTTTCTTGGCTGGTACTTTTTATTTTGCGTTATCAAATTTTTTCCTCTTCGAAATGTCTCTCGGCGTTTTCTTTTTTTGTCTCTAAGCTTGTTTATCAAAAGCTTTTTTAAGGGTTTTATTGCATTATTTGTATGCTTGACAACACTTTCGTGGGTGTTATAGTCCAAACTTACTGCTTTATTACCGCACCATAAACTTTCAATGTCGCTTCCCATTTTTCTTTTCCTTTTAACATCTTTTTTTTCTATGCTATTTTCATCAAATTTAGTTTCATTACACAATAAAAATTCATTTTTTCCAAGGATACAATTAATCATTTTTGTCAGCAAATGTCTTTTGGCTTGCAGGCTCACGTTGCGTCTGTGACACTCGCTGATGATTCCTCGTGGTGGACTCTTTTTTGTGTGCTTTTCTTGAAAAAAAGTCATTATTAAATTGAAAGCTACATTTTTTTTCACTTTTCCAGATCGAGTATATTTTTTTTTAAAAAGAGGTAAACATTTTTTGACATTTCTTTGAGTAAAGTCGATGTTTTCGAAGAGAAGCTTAGCCTTTGTGGACAGTTTGTTCACACTTAAACGCAACGTTTCATCAGAAAACAAAATTTTCGTTCTATTGAAAAAACATTCAGTATTCATCGTGTTTGTTTCGGATTTTTTTTCGAAGCTGCATTTTTCATTAAGTTTTTTAAAAATTTTACTTTTTATAATAGTTAGCTTTTTTATATCTCCAAAATTAATTCCGTAAACTATTTTAAAGATTTTAATATTTTCACATCCTCCGAGACCCTTCCGATTACGATGCTTGCCTTCATCTTCCCTTCCTCCAATCCCTCCCTTCAAACGCTCCTCAAGAACAGGTCCTTGTTCGGAGCATCCAGTTTTCATGAACTCTTTTTTTCCATCAACATCACCTCCATCAACATCACCTCCATCAACATCACCTCCATCAACATCACCTCCATCAACATCACCTCCATCAACATCACCTCCATCATTATCACCTCTATCAACATCACCTCTATCAACATCACCTCCATCAACATCACCTCCATCAACATCACCTCCATCAACATCACCTCTATCAACATCACCTCCATCAACATCACCTCCATCAACATCACCTCCATCAACATCACCTCCATCAACATCACCTCCATCAACATCACCTCCATCAACATCACCTCCATCAACATCACTTCTATCAACATCACCTTCATCAACATCACCTCCATCAACATCACCTCTATCAACATCACCTTCATCAACATCACCTCCATCAACATCACCTCCATCAACATCACCTCCATCAACATCACTTCCATCAACATCACCTCCATCAACATCACCTCCATCAACATCACCTCTATCAACATCACCTCCATCAACATCACCTCCATCAACATCACCTCCATCAACATCACCTCCATCAACATCACCTCCATCAACATCACCTCTATCAACATCACCTCCATCAACATCACCTCCATCAACATCACCTCCATCAACATCACCTCCATCAACATCACCTCCATCAACATCACCTCCATCAACATCACCTCCATCAACATCACCTCCATCAACATCACCTCCATCAACATCACCTCCATCAACATCACCTCCATCAACATCACCTCCATCAACATCACCTCCATCAACATCACCTCTATCAACATCACCTCCATCAACATCACCTCCATCAACATCACCTCCATCAACATCACCTCCATCAACATCACCTCCATCAACATCACCTCCATCAACCTCACCTCCATCAACATCACCTCCATCAACATCACCTCCATCAACATCACCTCCATCAACATCACCTCCATCAACATCACCTCCATCAACATCACCTCCATCAACATCACCTCCATCAACATCACCTCCATCAACATCACCTCTATCAACATCACCTCCATCAACATCACCTCCATCACCATCACCTCCATCAACATCACCTCCATCAACATCACCTCCATCAACATCACCTCCATCAACATCACCTCCATCAACATCACCTCCATCAACATCACCTCCATCAACATCACCTCCATCAACATCACCTCCATCAACATCACCTCCATCAACCTCACCTCCATCAACATCACCTCCATCAACATCACCTCCATCAACATCACCTCCATCAACATCACCTCCATCAACATCACCTCCATCAACATCACCTCCATCAACATCACCTCCATCAACGTCACCTCCATCAACATCACCTCCATCAACATCACCTCCATCAACATCACCTCCATCAACATCACCTCCATCAACATCACCTCCATCAACATCACCTCCATCAACATCACCTCCATCAACATCACCTCCATCAACATCACCTCCATCAACATCACCTCCATCAACATCACCTCTATCAACATCACCTCCATCAACATCACCTCCATCAACATCACCTCCATCAACATCACCTCCATCAACATCACCTCCATCAACATCACCTCCATCAACATCACCTCCATCAACATCACCTCCATCAACATCACCTCCATCAACATCACCTCCATCAACATCACCTCCATCAACATCACCTCCATCAACATCACCTCCATCAACATCACCTCCATCAACATCACCTCCATCAACATCACCTCCATCAACATCACCTCCATCAACATCACCTCCATCAACATCACCTCCATCAACATCAACGACAAATTTATTATTCGAAAACTTCTCTTTGCAACGCCTTGGACTTCCTCTCTGCTTGTGGAACACTCTCCTCTTCCTCATATTTCGCATTCTTTTTTGGTTTTTATTGCCCTTTTGGTAGACATCGAATTTGTTTCTCGTGACTCTTCCATGCGTTATAACTTTTTTTCGTTGTTTGTTGTTCACATCTTGTTTGTTCCTTTCACCAGTGCCTTTATTCTTTTTTCGAATATAAAATGTTCTTTTCTTTTTGTGATGTAACCACAAGGTGTCATTTTCTTTTGTAATATCCGTATATTTTTTGTTTTTTCTAATTTTACTTTTATTAAAAATTATGTTAATTTTTTTTCTGGAAAATTTTGAAGCGCTTTTGTTGAAAATGTTTTTATCAACAAGTGATATTTGCTTATTATACCTATTATTTTTTATGTTTAATTTTTGACGTTTCTCATAATATTTTTCATTTTTTGAATGAATTAAAATGTCATCACTTTCATTCATTTTTCCATGTCTTTCTTTTCCAAAGTCTTTCCTCTCATCCCCACTCCACGCTGTTAGTCTAAAAACTTCACATTTTATTACCTGATTATATTTTCTGTTTTCTTCATTTTTTAGTTTTAGTTTTTCTATTTTTTTCTTTTTATTGTTGAAACTAACACAATAAAGGAATGAACATGAATAATAATGACCAACATCCTTAATTTGTTCAATTCCACAAAATGAAAAATTAGGCCTTTTATGGCCGTTATAAAGAATGCCAACATTACTGTACAAGCTAACCTTATCATCATCAATATCATCTCTTCTAGTTTTATTAACATGGGCTTCTCTGACGTCATTTTCAATATTCTCACCTCCTTTCTCTTTACTTCCAACATCATCTCTATAATCATCATCATTACTTCCAACATCATCTCTATAATCATCATCATTACTTCCAACATCATAATTATAATCATCATCATTACTTCCAACATCATCTCTATAATCATCATCATCATCATCATCACTTCCTCCGCCAAGAGCACCCTTTGAATTGAGGGCCTGACATGCAGACTCAACGCCTGCACGATGCACAGCAAAGTGGAGGTCTCGAGAGCTGCCATGCAGGCGACTTGTTGCCGCTTGATTGGCAGCATGCGCAACGTCCTTCCTTCCTCGTCTCTTCCCGCCATCCGAAACTTTTTTTCTAATTGTTTGTATAAATGTTTGGAGCAAAGGTTTTTTCAAAACACTTTTTATTCGAAAATGATTTTGCTTTTGTGAACTTCTTTTATTATTACGTTTTTGTTTGTTTTTTTCTTTATTTAAAGTTTCAGTTTCGTCAAGCACTGAAAACTCTATTTCTTTTTGCAATTTTTTGAAATTGATTTTTGGCGAGTTTTCTTTAATGGCATTTTGCAGTGAGCTTCTCGAGAGGATGCCTTGGTCACTCGTGCGGTCTCTCCTCACTCCTCCAGCATCCAGCAGATTCTTCTTCTTCTTCACATTAATAAAAAGGTCTTTTCTAATTGAATTTTGGAACTCTTTTTTATTAAGATTTTTACATAATATTTTTTCGCCCTTGTTCAGCCTTTTTGTATTCTCAAGATAACCTGTAGAATGGTAGTTTTAGTATAAATATTATTTTCATTTACAAATGTGTGATCAATGAAACTAAATTTAAAAATTATGAAACTTAGTTTGTTAAGTATTTTTATTATTTTTGTAAACATTTTGAACCATAACATTCAAAGATATGGACTGCATCTTAGCGGCGTGTGACACAAGAGTTCTGCATTATTAGCCAGTCTCGACTTGTCAGTAGCTTTCGATAAAGTAAGTCATTTTGATCGACAGATGGAACTTGGAGTTAGGTGTGGAGGGGCAGGTGTTGTCTTGGCTGTCTTCATCCTCACCACGCAGATAATGATGATGATGATCGCAACTCGTGAAAATAGGTAAGCATCAAACTGGAACAATCGCACTTGACCATCGTCAAATCTTGCTTCCTTCAACATTTCCTTCAACGCATACCCACAAAACTAAGTCTTTTAACTTAGGCACTACTTTTGACTTAAATCTTTAACTGGCATTCATAATCATCATCATCATCATCATCATCATCATCCTCATTCTCCTCATCATCATCATTATCATCATCATCATCATCATCATCATCATCATCATCATCATCATCATCATCATCATCATCATCATCATCATCATCATCATTATCATCAACATCATCATCATCAACATAATCATCCCTGACGGTCTTATGAAACGTTAAAGTTGTACTCTCATATGTGTGTTATTTTTAACGGAAATTTGTTAAGCCTAATGAATTGAGATATTGTTTCAAGTGAGATGCAGTTCTCGTTTAAATCACTCGTTCTGCGCAAAAATATGTGTCAATGGTTCCCAAAATAGGATAAAATCTCGAACTGAGCTTTGCACACTCAAAAAAAGTATTTTTTTTAAACTCAGTAAACTAATTAAATACTTTTGTTTACACATCAGTTAAAATAAAAAAATATATATAAATAAAATTATTACAGCGTTAAGTATTTTTTTAAGTTTGTTTTTTCCAAGACAAGTTGAAAAGAATCTAAAATAATTTAAAGGCATCAAAAAGATTATTTTCGAATAAACTTTTTCTTTCAAAACATAAAGTTCAATTGGTCAGACAAAAATTTAGTTGTAGAGTAAAAAGTTCAAACAAAATGTGTTTTTCTCAAAGAATAAAAATTCATTGTGTGCCTAAGTGTCCCATCAGCCATGAGACCAGTCCCATCAGCCATGAGACCAGTCCCCTCAGCTATGAAACCAGTTTCATCAGCTAATCATTATAAAACGACCATCTTGCTGCACGTTGAAATTAAAATTAATTTTTAGATCACTTACTAACCTTTAGTTTGAAATTTGGGGAATATGTCTGTTAAAACTTTCTGGTCTCATTCAATTGGTAGGACAGCAACCAGCTGACATTTTTTGTTTCATTCTATCTTAAGCAGTTCCCAATTTTTCTCTCTGATTTCAAATATAAACTTAGCAAAAACTTTGGTATCTCATATAACCCGGCTATTCCATAATACCCGACATTCTTATATATATAATGAAAAATTATAGTTGAATTTCCGGAATATTTATATCTATAAAAGTTTAGCTTGTAGTTAAATAATTCATTGAAATAGAGCAATACTTTTGATTATGTATAAAATAGGGGGTGTGTAAAAACTGATTACATTTTCTGATTCAGCACACAAAATAGATGAAAAACCACCCATATATATATTTCATTTACGAGTTTTTCAAATTTTTAGACTAGTTTACTTTTTTTCAGTTTAGTGTTTTAATCATTCATTTTTCAATTTTTTCACCAATCCCATAAAAGCTCCAAAAGTTTGTTTTCTTTCATTCTTTTGTAAAGATTGCCACTAAAAAAAGTTTGTCATTTTCTTTGAAAATATATTTGAGACAGATTCCTTTTGTGTACAGCGTTGTGCCTACAAAAAAACCAAATCGCTAAAGTGAAAAAAAGCACGAAGCATCTCACGTACGGATGGCTTTGAAACCTCAACCAGCACTGTGTAATTATAATATATTTCATAGGATGCTTTAAATATTTGTTTCAGTAATGTGAATTTGTTTCACAAATTTAGTATCGCTGTAGCAAAAATCTTTGAATTATTTTCATGCACCATTAATGAAATATTACTCAATTACTTGATTAAAAAGTATGATTCCAATTCGTTTCTCGATTGAGGCTCCACTTGAATGTATACGTCTAGTATGAGAGTTCGGAGAAGCCTCTATCTTTAATGTGTCTTCTGCGCGGCACTGCAGACCACCATTGTTTTATACCGCACTAAAACTCAAACCAAGAACTTTTTAAATTTTTATTGTTTCTACTTCTAATCAAAAGTACCAATAATATAATTCTTTGCTTCGTTTTATTTATAACTCACGGAACCTCCCAACCAACCGTGTTTGATGATGACGAGCAAGATCAGGAACAACTTGCCTATCTGCATTGTTTTTTCTTGTGCTGATCTGGGGGTTTCCATTATTTCATTTGAATTTCGTTCACTCCAAAGATATTTCAAATAAAGACATGATGAATTCTCAAATAACTTATAAATCAGATCCGCAATAATTCGCTTTTTATTATAAACTAACAACTACTTTTTCAAAAGTATTATTACAATTTTCATCTTTTTGTGTTTTACATTATTTCACAATTCCATCGATCTTTTTTTAAATGTTTAAAAATAGCTTTAAAACCTTTAAGATATATTTTTTAGGATATCACATACAACAATCTAAGATTTTCACCAAGTATGAAAATGGGTCCAAAACACAGGATCCGCATGGGTACCCGAAAAAAACTACCAAATGCGCTTTTAGATAAAGTTCACTTTTGAACGTACAAAATTTAACTATTTCAAATTCCAAAAAAAGTGTAAATATTTGAGTTTTAAAAATTCTTCAGGTACCCGATTCATCACCCGTTGTTTTGCTTCGTTTTATATACAGCAGAACTTCTCTTATGCGGACCCTTTAACGAGCGGAATCCCCTCTCATACGAACGATTCCAAAAGGACGGATTGTTTTGCATTGAAATCCCCTCTCACGAACGGAAATTCTCTAACGCGTAAGAGGACAAGCTCATGCGTCAAGATTCACCCCTTTAAGTGGAATTTTTAACAAAATATGTAAAAATAATTAGCACATTTATGCACGTGCCTGATCACTAGACTGTTTTCTCTTTGCTTATAACTTCGTTTCCGTTTAAGTTTCACGCGTCTTTATTGAATAGTAAAATAATTTCATTAATCTTACGTTATTTCATACAAGCCTTCAAATTAAGATATCTTACTAAAATATTGAGGTTTATTCTACATTCATTGGACGAAGATAATTTATGGCTGCGGGCTGCTTGGGATAATGTGAATTCTACAACAATATCAAAAAGTGATAATTATAATGTAGATGTGTCAGCTGATGATGTTGATGAAAGTGTTAAGGTTTTACTGTCAAATAATAATACACTGAGTGAATGTGCACTTTGTGACAAGGGTATTCCAATAGAAAATATCTATAAACAAAAATTTCAGAAAAAGAAAAGGAAGGAGTGAGTGAGGAAGAACCAGAAACGTTATCCCACAGAGAAGCATGGAAGATTTTATATATTTTTTTATTGTCTATACTGTTTACAGCCTGACAGACGCAGGCCATGTTACAATGGTTCTGAGAACCATGGTTCTTATGCACCAGAGGCACCACTCCACACGACGTACACATCTTTCAATGCATACGTCGCAGACACCGCATCATATACACTAGTGTATATGATAGTTCTCTTGCTTGTCAGGGATTCGAACTGGCAACCTTTGAGTTGCAAGTCTGACGTCTACCATCTAAGCGATCCTCGCATCATGAAAACAAAATAGGAAAATGTTGGTGAACTATAAATTATAGTTTCATTATAGTCTATAATGAGTAAAAAAAACTTCGTCGTTTCAGTAAAAATTAAAAATTTAGCGAAAAAATCTTAAACTAAGTTTGGAATTGCATTTCATTATTAGCGAGCATGACAGAGCCTGAAAGATTGAAAAACTTTAACAACACTTTTTTCTTTAAATGTTGAATAAATTTTTTTGAATTAATTTTATAACATCATCAATAAAACTTTCACAATTTTTAAAATTAAATTAAAGTTCTAAAAGTTTTTATTTCAACAAGAAAAAAAAACTGCATAACTAAAAAAAAATTTTAATGTACGAAATTAGAGATATTTTTTCAACTAATTACCAAAAACTCTGAACCGATAAATATTGAAGTTCGTTGTCCTATTTTGCTATGAATCTAATTTAATAATACTTTTTTTTCTTTTTATGATTATATTTGTCATTTTTAAAAAGTTCAAAATAATTTGACTATATTATTAAAATTCAGTTATGAGAATTGTCATTCTTCGCCATAATCACCACCATAGACATTCTAGTTTTTTTAATTTATTACGAGCTAGGGCACAATTATTTTTTCTAAATATGATGGTGTAGGGAAATGAAGGGTGTATGAAGTATTTCACGGTAATTAGCCCGAAACTGAAAAAATAAAACTACAAATTATTAATAACGTTTAATCATCACTAGTAAAAATAAAAATTAGGTATTTAAAATTACATTTTTAGTATTTGCACTACTATAAATTCGACAAATAAAGCTTTTTTATTGGCAAAATATTGTCAACAGACTATCGTGATAATTTGATAAATCGTGGTATAAAGTACTTTGGTAAAAACTATTAAACAAATTATTATGTTTAGTTTTCAAACTTTTGTTTTATTTAAAATGTATTCAATCTTGGCAACATTTTGACTATGACTAAATTTTTAACTAGCTTAATTTAAAATGTATCACTTTTCAAACATTTATAAAATAAAATTAAAATGTTAAATGAATCATTCTGGTTTTCTACGTGAGTTTACCTATAAAAACTTAATAAATATGATTCTATTTTCAATAGTTTTGGAATGAAATGTTTTCAAAGTATTCGAAAAATAGCTGGCCACCCCAAACCCGGCTAAATTTGAAAAAATCTTTTAGACAACTGTTAAGTAATTTTGAAGTTGTTTAAAATTCTGAGATCGTTGCATTTAATAACTTTTGTGAAAACTATTTTATTCAATCCAACAATTTATCTTACAGTGAAAAGTTTTAAATGTCTTCATAACCAACAAACTCAAAGTACTCACCGTCTTTTTCAAGATGAAACATGATTTTAGATACAGTTATCCTTGAGCGTCTGCACAAAATTGTCTGCTCGAATGCCACATCAATCGCTTGAGGCAAACATTGCTGCTCCTCTCTTTCGCTTTTTCCTCAAAACTCGTTTATTTTAAATTATGATCAAGGGCTTTTTATTGCTACAGTTTGTTATTGAAAGAAAGAAAAGTAAACATTTGATGAACGAACTTGATTGGAAGGATACTTGGGGATACTCCGTGATGGCTTATGTGGGTGGCATTCGCTCAGTGTCTTGTATGTGAGATGGGTATTTGTAATGTTGAATATTCAGATGCGATCTCCATATAACCAAACCATTACGACTTGCTTCATGCAGTTACAATCCACATTCTACAGAGGAATTGGAATGAAAAGTGTAATAAACTTTTCTTGTTTTATTTGTGCTTCAGAAATTATTTATATTCACAAAAAACATTTTAAAAACTAGAAAATCATAATTTTTTAAAGGTTTTGAAACGCATGTATTCATGTGTACGCAGTTTGTATTTTACTCTCCTTTTAAAAGCGTATTAAACTTGATGTTGCAGCTTTACGTTTATCGCCTTCCCTTGAAGGTGCACAAAAGCCTTGCAGCAACGTGACGTGTGCCATATGAATATCTGCTGAGCTCTCCATTACCCTCTCTCTCGCTTTCTCTCTTTTCCGCTTTTTTGTTTGTCTTCAGAGCTATGCGTGAATAATTAGCGTTTAAATGCCCACAAAGACAACCTAAAAATGTCTTATATACTTGCTTTTAAATCTTTTAAAAACTATAGAAATTAGAACATTGAAGTTTTGTCGGAATTAAATGGATGAAAGTTATGTTTCTGGGTCAAATACCACCGGGAAGAACAATTCTTCGCTGATTTTTCTGTCATCAACTGTCCTCAAAAAGTATGGCTTAAAAAAATTTTATGAGATAAAAAGACAAATAAAATAAATGGACTCAGAATTGTTTGAATATTCGTGACTGTCAATACGTCGAATCTCCAGAAGAGGCCTGCGCAAAATGAAAAAAGCAATTTTCAAAATTAATGGAAAATCTGTTACTTTGGAAGTTACAGGACAATCTGGTTACTTTGGAAGTAAATGGACAATCTGGTTACTTTGGAAGTTTTAAATAGAATAAGAATTCTTTTTATACTGCATTAGAAAGTTCTGAAAATAAGTTTAACCAGAAAGTTGTACTAGATGATTACTCAATGGGCTTTCAAAGTCATGGATTCAGTACATTTCAATACAATACAATACAATAAACTTCAATACAATCAAATTCAATACAATCAAATTCAATAAAATTCAATACAATAAAATTCAATAAAATTCAATACAATACAATACAAATCAATACAATTCAATAAAATTCAATACAATACAATAAAATACAATAAAATACAATAAAATACAATACAATTTAATACAATACAATACAATAAAATAAAGTACAATACAATGAAATACAATACAATATAACGACGAGTAAGATTATAGTAGCGTAAACCCGGACGGGCTTCAAGACCGCTTAGTTATGGAAAAGTTATTAATGATATTAATCATGATAATTGAGTAAACAAATAAATTATAAGTATAAGTAAAGCTCAAAAACAATGTAGATATACAAACCGGTATATATATATATCGTAAGTATGTAATATATATATATATATATATATATATATATCGTAAGTATGTAATATATATATATATATATATATATATATATATATATATATATATATATATATATATATATATATATATATATATATATATATATATATATATATATATATATATATATATATATATATATATATATATATATATATATATATATATATATATATCGTAAGTATGTAATATATATATATATATATATATATATATCGTAAGTATGTAATATATATATATATATATATATATATATATATATATATATATATATATATATATATATATATATATATATATATATATATATATATATATATATATATATATATATATATATATATATATATATATATATATATATATATCGTAAGTATGTAATATATATATATATATATATATATATATATATCGTAAGTAGGTAATATATATATATATATATATATATATATATATATATATATTACATACTTACGATGTATATATATATATATATATATATATATTACATACTTACGATATATATATATATATATATATATATATATATATATTACATACTTACGATATATATATATATATATATATATATTACATACTTACGATATATATATATACCGGTTTGTATATCTACATTGTTTTTGAGCTTTACTTATACTTATAATTTATTTGTTTACTCAATTATCATGATTAATATCATTAATAACTTTTCCATAACTAAGCGGTCTTGAAGCCCGTCCGGGTTTACGCTACTATATATATATATATATATATATATATATTAGGGTTAAACCAGAATCGATTACATAATTATGATTTGCAGTGTCTTACTTGTTTTTAAAAAGAATGGAAAATCGTATCCAAGACTGGATGCATTTTTTTCTAAGAAAAGGAATATAAATATATTATCCATCTAAAATATTCATAATAAATAAAAAGACATTTCTATCTATTTAAAAATTGAAAATAGGCTAAAAACGCATGTCTTAAATTTCTTTTACAAATCTCAAATATTAAATATTTAGATTTATGTTTTAGTTTGTTCTATCCAGTTTGATTTATTCAGTCATAGGCAATTTAAAAACGTGTTTTTACTTCTCTCGGTTTTAGAATACTCAATTTATATGAGTTTTTGGCTATTTTGTTCATTCCAACAATTTCTGTTCTGATTTTAGCGTCTCGCTGACCATCGCGATTTATTGAGCAACAAGTGAGTAAAATCATCTTATTTTTTCCTTAATACATTTCATGTGTAAAAAAGATAAATGTGAATATTGGGGTCCTATGTTTATTTTTTGTGAAACTATATCATTATTTCATATATTGCACACCATGACGTTAACACAAATGTCCCGATTCTCATAATACTAGTGTCACGAATTTACAGTAGTTTTTGTAGTATTTTTATAATACTAATTGAAGAATGCATTGAATGAAGAGTATTTTGAGATAAGCATCGTCTAATAATTTATTTCATGAAGCTTCTAAACTAGTAAAATAGCACTATTCTCATAATGGTGATCGAGACATTAATACACTATCATGATTTGCTTGTTGATATAGATTTTTCTACAACACTGGGTTTTTTTTAAATAATTAAAGTTTTAACGTTAAAAAGTAATTGAGTATTAATTAAATTATTTTCAAAAACCATTTCATGAAGTAAAAATAGCTATTTAAAAAAGAAATAAGTTACGGAGATTTAAATGGCCATCATTACGGGCGCCCTTTTTAAAAATTGATTTTAAACTTTTCATTTACGCAGCAATGCGTCGCAGCATATAGTAACAATTGTGTGAAAAATGGGAAGTAAAAAGAAAACTAAACAAAAATTAAATTCAGAAAGTTTATGTTGTTTTTTAGATGACGTTTTATGGCTGTCAATGTTCTCTGATAATCTGAAAAACTATTAGCTCAGTTGGAAAAGATTAATGCAAGTATTGTGTTTGAAATTATTTTCTACTCTATAATTTATAGTTTTTTTAGATTATCAGAGAACATTGACTATAATACACACATGAGTATACATAAAGAAAGTTTTTTTGAAATTGAAAACCTAAATATAGAAAGACACAGAGTCTGTAGTCAAATCTGAATTAACCCATATATATATATATTAGGGCTGTTCCACGATTAAAAATTTTAATCGCCGTTAATCGTTTGATTAACAATGTTAATCGTGCGTTATTTTTATTTGAACACAATGTTTTTAGCATCTTTGACATCAGTATAAAATAGTATTTTTTTAAAATTTGTACAAATGCAATAAAAATTTTATCAGAATTTTTATAAAAGTTATTAACATTTTAAAAGAAAAAAATAATCCATAAATGATAAAAAATGCAATTGTCACACTTTTTTTTAGCCAGTTAATCATTAAAAAAATTATCTACATATGTAAGAATAAAAACGAGTCCATAAATATAAAAAAAAGAAATTGAAAGTCATTTTAGATCTCAAAGGTAAGAACATCTAAATCTTTGCTATCCCTTCGTTCATAGTTTTCGCCTCCCCCTTCCTCATTATCTCTAAACCTTTCATCTTCTATACGTAGCCTTGGTTTTAACTTCTATTCTAACCTGTCTTTAGCTCCTTAAATTTTATGTTCTAAATCTTGTTACTTCCACATTCGTCGTATTAAACAGCTTTTTCCTTTTCTTGATGATCCTACTTTGCCGCTTCTTGTATCTTCTCTAGTTCTCTCCAGGATTGATTATTGAAACTCTCTTTACTATGGCCTCTCTGATACTACTTCAGCTCTTCTGAATAAAGTCTTTAATTGTGCTGCTCGTCTTGTTGCTCGTGCTCCTAAGTTTTCTCACATTTCTCCCTACCTTCATTTGTTACATTGGTTACTTTTGAGATCTATAGTGACTTTTAAATATGCCTAAATATGTTCAAAATTTATAACTGTACTGTTCCAATTTATCTTAAAAATCTAATTAAACAACCCCCTAAATTTGCTTTAAGAACATCTACCTTTAAGCGGACAGAAATTAATTTTAAGGATATTTAGTCATATTTTAAAAGTCACTTTAGATCTTAAAGGTAACCAATGTTGTTGGTTGGCATTAATCCATCTCGTGAGATGATGATAGCGCTCTGATGTGTTCTTTGACGGCAGCTTCTAGAGTGGCTCAGCAGACCGAGCCTGGATCGACAGTCTCTGCTGCAGCGGCTGCAGGAGTTGCCGGAAGGACATCATAGATGACGATCCACCGCCTTAGGGACTCCGACTCCTGATTTTTCCTCGGGGTTGACTCCCAAAGCCTTTTCCATGAATGGATAGCCTGCAAGGCAGCAGCGGTTGGTAGTCAGAGTTTTCCTTCTCCTAGATGGGTTGCCTTCCCGGGCTGACGAGCCCCATCTGCCCGAAGCGACTGGTTTTAAGGCGCCAGTGACCCGCCTTCGCCCTTTTCCTGTCAGTAGAAGCAGTTCCGCCGCGAGCAGGCCAGGAGTTGGACTTAGTTGTCAGAGGCGGTACAGAGACGCACGCTGTAAAGGAGCACTTTATAGGCAGTGGGAGCTTATCCCCACTGCCACCCCCTGGCTATGAGAACCTTGGAACCAAATTTAACGCCATTAGAACTTTTAACGCATTCAGAAATTTTGTATATATATATAATTATTTATAAATATATTAAATTTGTTTAACACTGTTTATCCATTAACGCGTTAATCGAAAGTTAACGTAGTACAGAAATTAAGAAGTAAATACTATATATGTTAGTTGATGTTAGTGATAAAGTACATAAATAAATAAATAAAAATTATTATTTTTATATTTTTGTTAGTAGAAAACTATTTTATTTATTTTTTATACTATTTATTTTTCATGAAACTGAAATAATAATAGAATGTAAATAATAATAATACATTTTGGAGACAAATATATATATAGAGGAAAATCGGGTATTATGGAATACCATTTACTTTTTTCTAACTAGCTCAATTAGTTTTATAGAAAGAATATTCAAAACTTTATTAGTATATACTATAATCATTCTTAATGATATGTCATTTTTAAAAATTAATTTTTCTTATTTTATATATTTAACAATAATAATTTTCAAAAGTGTTGCAATGAAGGCTCATAAAAAACAGTAGGGTAATATGGGATAGGCAGTTGAAAGTAATTAAAAAGCATTAAGATATCATACAACTTGTATTATTTTACTTTTATTACATTTAAACTCATAATAAAGCAACAGCATGTTTTAAAACATTTATTTATAATTTTCAAACAAAAAAAGTCATTTTAACATGAACGAAAAGGGGAAAAACGTCATAAAACTTTTATTATATTGAATTGTAAGTTATGAAAATAAATAAGTGTTTGTTTAGAAAAGTCACAAATAAGGTATTCTCTTTTGGCACTGGCACAATCAAGGTGAGCCCTCATGGAAAAACTGAAGCATTGAATCCAGATTTCTCCTCGTTGATCTTGAGAAAATTTGTCATAATAAATAAATTCAGCGTCTTTTTTATTTGGCACTTTTGCATATAAAACGAATATTGTTGATTCATCCCTGCAATCACTGGTGTCAGATTGAGGTCTAGAAGAGTTGTTGAATTTATAAGATTTGTACAATTTTTATTAGTGTATTTGAAATAAAATAAACTTTTATTTATTCTAATAATATATTGAGAATTGAAATGCTAATTTCACGGAGTTTTCAACGTGGTTTGAGTAATGAATCTTCAGAATTGTCTGACAAATAGCTATGTGAAAAGATAAATAACCAAAGACACTTTTCAAACTTGGTGAATAAATTTAGAAATATTATTTAATAAGAAGTCAAATTTATTGAGATAGTTTTATAATTACAATATATAATTGTTTATTAAAGGTTACTGCATGATTTTTGGAATGCTTCTATTTTTTTCCAGCTAATATATAGTGTCTGATATTGAAGTTATTTATTGTTCTTGAGTAATTCAATCAAATCTTTATTGCTTTTCACACGGGTTAAACTGTCAAAAGTTTAAGATTTAAAATTAGACGATCTTGGGTCTGAAGTTAAACGACCACATGTTGACAAATTCCGTTCACAGGGAATAGAACTTGCAGGTTTACTAAACAAAATGCTGGCTACTTCTTGTAGTATTAGAATTTTTTTTGTTTTACTCCAATAGATTTAACATTTTTAAAATCTTCAATTTTGGTGGGACGTTATTGTGATTATTTGTACAATTCATCCTCTTCTGAATTTATTTTCTCGTTCATTATTATTAATTCTTCAATAATGTTAGAAATATGTTTTTGACAACATTCTTATTCTCCACAACTGCACAAATAAAATCATTCTTATAATTTGATAGTATAAAAAGTTTATTATAATTTTTACGTTATAAAAACTAACATAATAGTTCGAAATAACCATCATTTGTTTTTTTATCAACGTCTGGCTGTACAAAATGGAATTAAATTTTCTCTAATGAAAATCTTAATATTTTTTTTCTATCCCAAACTTTTTAAATATTATTTTTTTATACTGGGGGATGCAAAAAACATGCTGCCATATGAATAAGATCAATGGGCATCTTTTTTTATCAAAATAATCAACTGAGCATTCAACTGGAAATTAAAAATTCAAATTCAAAGTATGAATTTATGAAATAAAAATAATATAACTGAGCAGTTTGATTTCATCTGACAAGTTTTCATCATCACCCATTTGTTCTAAACTCCCTAATATTTGGACTCGCCATAACAACTTAAATGTAATGTTGGAGATTTGACAACGCAATTGTGGCTTTTTTAATATTTAAATTGCATTTAATACTTATTTTAAGTACGGAGTATCGATGAAATAGAGTTATCCATACTTAGGAGTTTGCTGAAGTATAATTGTCAAAGATTCCACTTCCAATAAATTTTATTCCCGTTTTTACCGTTCCCGATTTAAAAGTTGATTCCCGTTCCCGATTTTTTCCGTTCCCGATTTGAATATTGATTCCTGTTCCCGTTCCAAAAACCTATTCCCGGTTCCCGACTTTTTTCGTCCCGAAATTAATTATCATTCCCGTTCCCGCGGGAGTCCCGCAAGTATCCGCGGGTACCTGGTCCGACCTCTAATCTTGACACAAAAAGTAATCATACTTGCGGATGAAAAAAGATAACAAAATGAAAAAAATTTAATAAAAACAACTTTTTTACTGCACGTTACAATAAAAATTTATTTTTAAAACCTTTGTTTAGTTTGAAATTTTTTTTCAACTCTATTCTCAATTTAAAAAAAGATGAAGAGATGATCCTAAATAGTCAAATGTGGCGAAACTTCATGGTGTTGCGCCAGTGGTTAACATTGAAATAATCACTTGAAACTTTACAGTTTTTTTTAAACCAGAAATAAATGTAAGAGATTAAAAATCATAATTTTAACTTTCATTGTGAACATGTGTACTATTAATAATAGAACAATGGAAGTAATATTGAATTGCAGCAAAAGGATAGAAGGAATTAACAATTTATTAGTTAGTTAGTGAAATTTATCAAAAAAGTATGTCTTCATGGAGCAGTCTTTAGGCTGTCTCTTTATACTTGTTGTACATGACAGAGTCAGTGTTACTACATGGTATTCCTGCAGTTGACGTTGTTTTCCAGGGTCTCCATCTTCTTTTCCTTTTATTTATTTTTGTGCTTGGAATCTCCATGTCAGTGTGGTTGGCCTTCCCAACATCCTTCTGGCGAGACACGCTTCAAGAAATCTTCACACATTGCAGCTCTTCCTCGTAGGATGCAAGGAAGGAAGGGGGTCGCACTGACATCCATCACAAACATCGCAAACAGCTCCATTCCTGTTCGTAGCTGAAGCGGAGGTTCAAGTGCAAGCGAGGACAATTGTAAGTTTCTGAAACAATCGAAATTAGGAAGAGAAAAAAATTGGTTAAAAAGTTAATTAATTTTAAAGAAATAAAAGCTTGATAAAACTAACTAAAACTAAGAATACATTAAAACTTTTTATAAAAGGCAACCATGCTTTCTCTGCCATTACTTCCCGATGCCGCGCTTTAAATTGTTCGAAGATTCACATTTGGAAGCTCAAATAAAGAAAATAGAAAAACCTAAAAAGACGCAGCGAGCCGTGTAACGAGCAAACATTAAAATGGCGTTCAAACGTTAGGAGTGAGCAAGCGTTACCAAAGAGAGTTTTATTACGCTTCAAATCATTTATCGAAGTTTTTAAAACAGCTTGAAAATTGAACATTTAGGTGTAAAAAACAAAAAAAAAGTTGAAAGAATAGTTTAATCTTTTATATTCAGCTTCCGACGAACTTTCACTTGAATTTGTTTTTCAAATAACCAATTGTCAGACCAAATGACACAGCTACCATGACCTCAATCAATCTTACTCACAATTGTTTCAAAGTGAGTCCAACCAATCTCCCTTTGACTCATCATCATCTTCCCTCTCATTGCAACCATGCTTTGTCTCATCATCTCTTCAGTCGTCACTGTCGTCATCATTTTCGGTTAACATCTTTTATTCTTTCTTTTATTCAAATTAACGCAAAAGTCATCAATCTGGCAAAAGATATACAGCTTTCACAGTCTATAATTTTAACAGCAAAGGTAGTTTAGAACGTAGCAGACTGTCCAAAGACAATGTTATTTCCACATGTATATATGTGTGTGTGTGTGTGTGTGTTTGTGTGTGTGTATGTGTGTGTGTGTTTGTGTGTATGTGTGTGTGTGGGTTTGTGCATGTGTGTGTTTGTGTGTGTGTGTGTGAGTGAGAGTGTGTGTGTGGGTTTGTGCTTGTGTATGTTTGTTTGTGTGTGTGTGTGTTTGTGTGTGTGTGAGTGTGTGTGTGTGTGTGTGTGTGTGTGTGTGTGTGTGAGTGTGTGTGTGTGTGTGTGTATGTGTGTGTGTGTGTGTGTATGTGTGTGTGTGCGTGAATGTGTGTGAGTGTGTGTGTGTGTGTGTATGTGTTTGTGTATGTGTGTGTGTATGTGTGAGTGTGTGTGTGTATATGTGTGTGTGTGTGTGTGTGTGAGTGTGTGTGTTTGTGT
>OX030965.1:1006700-1059200 GCA_943735955.1 Piscicola geometra | reverse complement strand
ATAGGATGAAACAGAATTTTTATTCAGTAATATATTATGGGTAGGCGTAGTTATAGTGATAGCTGCCTGAAGCAAAACTATTCTTTGTTTACTCAAATAATCTTCCACCTACTCTTTTTTTGTATTTATGGATTTAAATTAATGAATTATATTTATAAACACTAAATTTATGATTTTTCTATTTTCGCAAGCAGACATTCAGGATGCTTTTCAGAAAATATCGGTTCACTTTTGGCAAGCAGACAGACTTACATTTTAATAAAAAAATCATTTGTCGATGAAACTCTAAATGTTAATGAATTGATCAGGTTGATGCTTGTGTGTCCAATAGCGTCATGTACTGCAAAAAAATCTTTTAGAGCTTTGCGGCGTCTTAAGACTTGGTTGCGTGCACCTATGACACATCCTCGCTTGAATTCACTGGCTGTTTGTCATGAACATCAGGATATACTTGACAGTCTGGATTTAAAAAAACTAGCAGAAGAATTTGCCAGTTGGTCAGACATTCGAAGGGATCTTTTTGGAAATTGGAGTAAACGAGCTGTGGGGAGAAGATAGGAGGACAGACACAGAAGGTATTCTATGTTATCTGAATATACACTGTGGGCCAAAAAAAATTAGCCATTGTATACTTGTTTTTATTACTTTGGAAATTTAAATCGATTTGTAATTGTTTTAAACTATTTGATTCAGAAATGAATGGAAAACAAGATTTTATAAAATGTATTTAATTTCCTTCAATATGCATTATCTTCACCTACTCTAAACTAAAACAAGTGGGAAAATAGCGTAAAACACATTAAAATGTTATGAAACAATTTAACAGTTTTAATCTTTCTATAAAAAAATGTGACATTTGTTTATTAATTTTTTTCCCATGTTTTTTACATGACATTTTTTGGTAATTTCACCTTTGTTTCAGTTTCACAAGGTAAATGTGTTACATATTGAAAGGGTCAAAATAAATGTTTCTCAAATCTTGTTCCTTATTAATTTCCTAGTCGAATAGTGAAAAATTGAAAATCGCTTTACATTTGCCAAGGTTATATACATATATATAGCGGCATGTTTTTTTTGACCCAGAGTTTTGTATATTTATCTGACTGTAGACTGGCTAACGCAATAAATAGTTTATTTATCGTTAGAGTTTTATCAACAAAATGAATACAGATTTATTCATGGTCTACCTAATTAGTTATGCTATATATTTATGTTATATTGATATTCTAATTTTTAGTGACATTTGTATATACTTCTATAATATGATGACTGTAAAAACCAGATTGTCCGGAGATTTAATTATTATTAATTCATTATTACATTTGACACTATTGAAAGAAATTTCACTATTTTATTGGGACATAGGCATATGGATGCAAATCTGTGCACATTTATTTTTTAATAAAAAGAACTGATAAATAGATTTGTAAAAATAATAAAAGGATTTGTGGAACTTTTCTTTAGTCGTTTATAAAATAATTGGAGAAAAATTATATATATAAAGAAAATAAATGAAAGAATATAAGAATGACATTAATTGAATCTATAAGTACGCAGAGCAAACCCTAATTATTTTTTCTCAAATCGCTAAAAACTATAAAAAAAAGTTACATTTTTCTTCAAACTCGTGGACCGTTAATGTATTTTAGGGGGGGGGGGTTTGATATTGGTAGGGTTGATGGCTAGTTGTAATAGAACTTAATTTTAATTGAATTTATATAGATGACCAATAATAAAAGGTATTAAAATCCATGGGCGGCGATCCTGGGGGGGTCCTGACCCCAGGATCACCGCCCATGATGTTTAGTTATAGTGATATCTGTCTTAAACAAAAATATTCTTTGCTTACTTAAATACCCCTTCACATGGGCGGTGATCCTGGGGGGGCCTGGGGTCATGTTAAAATCGCTATTGTTTTTCTTCAAATCGCTGCAAGTGGTAATAGAAAAGTATTTTTTATCGAGTATCGAGCTTTTTTTTAAATATTTGGCGATATAATTATTAATAGTTTATACAAAAAAAGAATGAGCAATACAGCAAACAATACTAAATAGTTCGCTGGTACTGTATTGGCTGGACCCCCCTCCTCCCCCCCAAGATTTACCGCAGATCGCCGCCCGAGTAGATGCATTAGAATCAGAAGTTAAAATAAATTCATTAGAGAGTTTAAGTAAAGCAGTTTAGTTATGTTTAGAGAGTTAAAACCGACGCAGATCTTTTGACCTCAATAATGGTCGTTTATAATTAAAAAAAGTAAAAAAACATGTATATACTCACATGCACACACACATATAAATATGCATATACATTACAATATAATAAATGAATAAACATTAGAAAAGAATTAATAAATATAAAATAATTATAATTATAAATAGAATATATTTATGCGTATTTATATACATTACTTTATTATTATTATCATGTCATAATCGCATTTATAGTTGTACATCATGGGATGGTTTTCCTAGTACTTATCTAATTTTATTTTAAATTTATCTGTTTTTTCGTTTTACGATTTCATCAGGCAAACTATTCTGAACTGTTACCACTCTTTGTGTAAAAAAATTCATTTTATTTTTTGGCCCTGTTTTTTGGATAACTTTAGTGAATTTCCTCTTGATGGCCTTGTATGCGTTACCTTATCAAATGCTTTCATAAAATCCGTTTAATTAAAGCATATCCAGTGGAGTTGCCAGATTGAGAGGAATGAAGTAGTGAGTGTTTTTCTAGATTGAAGATTAATTGTTGAGAAGTAACTTTTTCGAGGACCTTAGGAAGAAAGGAAAGATTAGATGCAGGTCTATAACTAGATAAGGATGCAGGATCAAGAGAAGGCTTCTGAATTGTAGGAATAATAAATGAAGATTTGAGGACGAAAGGAAATTTAGATGTAGACAAAGATAAGCTGACAAAATCCAAAACAATAGGATAGATAGTTCTTTAAAAAGGGTTGTAGGAATAAGATCTAGAGAACAAGAAGTGGGAGACAGAAGTAATTATATTTGTAAGATGGTCCAATTTGATAGGAGAGAAGGATGACAAAGATTCAGAAGTAAACTTAGTAAAAGATGGTGTAGGCCTATTTTAAACGAAGATCTAATATTTTATTTTTTTAGTTATAAACTCTAGATAGTCATCAGGAGAGAAAGATGGAAGTGGAAAGTTCTTATGTAAACGTTTAAATAAGGAAGACCACCTATTTTTAGAATTGGAAGAGGAGATAATAGAAGGCGGAGCCCTTCCTGAAAAAATAGGATAGGGGACTTGGACCCCAAAACCCCCCCAGGATCGCTGCCCATGCTTGAAAGTCTTGTGGCAGAGAGAGCAGAGGTGTGAGATTTGCCGGGTTGATTTGGTGCTTCTTCCTGAACCGCAGCTGTTAACTGAAGATTATATATCTATTGTTAGTGAAAATAAAATAATTTTTTAAACAAAATAATTAAAATCTAAAATTTATATAATTTTATTATTTGATTCAATTTCAGATTATTTTTAAAGTTTTTTTAAAAAACAGCTTAAAAAAGGTAGTTGTTCATTGCTGGCGGGATTATCAAAACTACTTTAACTTTTTTATAGTCAATCTAATAAATATAGTAAAGCAAATAGCTCGTTAACTATAAATATTTGTGTTTATATTAAAAATTTAACTATTTTAAATTTTAACTAGTTCCACAACTTTTTATAATGGCACAACAACAGACGAAGCAAGCAGTTCAGGTTGCCGAGGAAAGTGACCAGGCTGATGGGCCCCAACTCATCAGCAAGCTCGAGGTTCTTAGTTGTTAGAGGCATTCAGGCTGCTGAATGCTGTTCTTCTTTTATTGCTTGTTGGCGTTTTGAGTTATAAAAAATATATAAAAAACATTTCTCTCAAAGACTGTTGTAATATTCAACACATTGAAACCTTCAAGGCTCACGGCATAAGTGCGGCAGACGTGCGCAAGCTGGAAGAGGCGGGCTTCCACACCGTCGAGGCAGTCGCCTTCGTGCCGCGCAAGAACCTCCTCGCTGTGAAGGGCATCTCCGAGGCGAAGGCAGACAAGATCATCGTGCGTTCAATAACATCTTTGATGTCCTTCATTGCCTATTCAATGTTTTCCTTTGTTATAAGAGTCTCATGTGTCTTCACTTCGGTTTCTTTGACCCATTGGTGCAGGTGGAGGCGCAGAAGCTGGTGCCGATGGGCTTCACCACAGCCACAGAGTTCCATCAGAAGCGCTGCGAAATCATCCAACTGACCACTGGCTCCAAGGTCTTTATATCCCTTTCACCTCCTCCATTACACCTCCTCCATTACACCTCCTCCACTATACCTCCTCCACTATACCTCCTCCATTACACCTCCTCCATTACACCTCCTCCATTACACCTCCTCCACTATACCTCCTCCACTATACCTCCTCCACTATACCTCCTCCATTACACCTCCTCCATTACACCTCCTCCACTATACCTCCTCCATTACACCTCCTCCACTATACCTCCTCCATTACACTTCCTCCACTATACCTCCTCCATTACACTTCCTCCACTATACCTCTTCCACTATACCTCCTCCACTATATCTCCTCCACTATACCTCCTCCATTACACCTCTGACATTACACCTCCTCCACTATACCTCCTCCACTATACCTCCTCCATTACACTTCCTCCACTATACCTCCTCCATTACACTTCCTCCACTATACCTCCTCCACTATACCTCCTCTACTATACCTCCTCCATTACACTTCCTCCACTATACCTCCTCCATTACACCTCCTCCACTATACCTCTTCCATTACACCTCCTCCACTATACCTCCTCCATTACACCTCCACTTTACCTCCTCCATTACACCTCCTCCATTACACCTCCTCCACTATACCTCCTCCATTACACTTCCTCCACTACACCTCCTCCATTACACTTCCTCCATTACACCTCTGACATTACACCTCCTCCACTATACCTCCTCCATTACACCTCCTCCATTACACCTCTTCCACTATACCTCCTCCATTACACTTCCTCCACTATACCTCCTCCATTACACTTCCTCCATTACACCTCTGACATTACACCTCCTCCACTATACCTCCTCCATTACACCTCCTCCATTACACCTCTTCCACTATACCTCCTCCATTACACTTCCTCCACTATACCTCCTCCATTACACTTCCTCCACTATACCTCCTCCACTATGCCTCCTCCATTGCACAGGCTTGCTAATTCTGCTTTCCTTTCAATCGCTTTTACTGTATATAGGCTATACAGTAAAGGCTATACACTCCGAAGACATTTGGATATTTATGAGGGGCCATTTGTTTTCATTAGCTTCCGTTTGGTGCTACGGCATCGCTTGCACTCGAGGAGGAGCATGAGGATTCAGTCGAGGGGAGGAGCATGAGGCATCACTCGAGGGGAGGAGCATGAGGCATCAGTCGAGGGAGGAGCATGAGGCATCACTCGAGGGAGGAGCATGAGGCATCAGTCGAGGGAGGAGCATGAGGCATCAGTCGAGGGAGGAGCATGAGGCATCACTCGAGGGAGGAGCATGAGGCATCACTCGAGGGGAGGAGCATGAGGCATCACTCGAGGGGAGGAGCATGAGGCATCACTCGAGGGAGAAGCATGAGGCATCACTCGAGGGGAGGAGCATGAGGCATCAGTCGAGGGGAGGAGCATGAGGCATCAGTCGAGGGAGGAGCATGAGGCATCACTCGAGGGAGGAGCATGAGGCATCAGTCGAGGGGAGGAGCATGAGGCATCAGTCGAGGGAGGGGCATGAGGCATCAGTCGAGGGGAGGAGCATGAGGCATCAGTCGAGGGAGGAGCATGAGGCATCAGTCGAGGGAGGGGCATGAGGCATCAGTCGAGGGGAGGAGCATGAGGCATCAGTCGAGGGAGGGGCATGAGGCATCAGTCGAGGGGAGGAGCATGAGGCATCACTCGAGGGAGGAGCATGAGGCATCAGTCGAGGGAGGAGCATGAGGCATCAGTCGAGGGGAGGAGCATGAGGCATCAGTCGAGGGAGGAGCATGAGGCATCAGTCGAGGGGAGGAGCATGAGTCATCAGTCGAGGGGAGGAGCATGAGGCATCAGTCGAGGGAGGAGCATGAGGCATCAGTCGAGGGAGGAGCATGAGGCATCAGTCGAGGGAGGAGCATGAGGCATCAGTCGAGGGGAGAGTGCTTGCATTTGATTGTCATGCAGGAGTTGGACAAGCTGCTGAATGGAGGCATCGAGACCGGCTCCATCACCGAGATGTTTGGAGAGTTCCGCACTGGAAAAACCCAGATCTGCCACACCCTTGCTGTCACTTGCCAGGTGATGATGAGGGTGGTGATGATGGTGATGGTGGTGATGATGATGAGGGTGATGATGGTGATGTTGGTGATGGTGGTGTTGGTGGTGGTGGTGATGATGATGGTGATGAGGGTGCTGGTGGTGGTGGTGATGGTGATGGTGATGATGATGATGATGATGAGGGTGTTGGTGATGGTGGTGATGATGGTGGTGGTGATGGTGATGGTGATGATGAGGGTGGTGGTGGTGAGGATGTGGTGACTTGGACAGCTCTGATTGGGGCTGCTACAGAGGCAGGTGGGGATGCTTTGAAGTTTCATTTCACTGCACCAGCCTTGCTTCAGGCAACACCACCACCATCATCATCACCACCACCACCATCATCACCACCACCACCATCATCATCATCACCCACACCGCAGTTGCCGATCGAGATGGGAGGGGGTGAGGGCAAGTGCTTGTACATCGACACTGAAGGAACTTTCAGGCCTGAGAGACTCATCGCCGTCGCTGAGAGGTGCTGATGATGATGGTGGTGGTGCTGATTACGATGGTGATGGTAATGATGATTATGATAATGATGGTGATGGTTATTGTGATGGTGGTAGAGGTGGTGGGGGTGGTTTTGGTGGTGATGATGATGATGATGCTACCACTAACGTTCGCTCTGGACCTGAGAAGTGTGTTATATATGAAAAAGATCTAGCGCTGACTGCAAACCATCTTGCAAGAAGGCCAGACTCGACACTTGCATGCTCCAGACAGAGAGACTCGCTCTTGCAGACACTGGCAATGAACTGAGACACGTTTTGTATTTCACTCACAAAATGCTGGTAGCTATAAGAAGCTTGGCAGTCATGTTGGAGACGCCATCTGTCATCACCATGCCACCCCCATGATGCTGATGATGATGATGATGAAGGTGATGATAATGATGAAGATGATAATGATGATGATGATGTAGGGACCACTTCTCAGATACAACTTGAACAGCAGTGAGGTGCTCGACAATGTGGCGTGTGCTCGCGCGCACAACTCCGACCACCAGATGGAACTGCTCAAGGACGCCTGTGCCCTCATGGTGGAGTCGAGGTGGTGTGCTGTGCTGTGTGCTGGTGTGTGCTGCTGTGAGGTGGTGTACTGTGCTGTGTGATGTGTGCTGGTGTGAGGTGGTGTACTGTGCTGTGTGCTGTGTGCTGGTGTGAGGTGCTGTGAGGTGTTGTGAGGTGTTGTGAGGTGGTGTACTGTGCTGTGTGCTGCTGTGAGGTGTTGTGAGGTGCTGTGAGGTGCTGTGTGCTGGTGTGAGGTTGTGAGGTGCTGTGAGGTGTTGTGAGGTGCTGTGTGCTGGTGTGAGGTGTTGTGAGGTGCTGTGAGGTGGTGTACTGTGCTGTGTGCTGGTGTGAGGTGTTGTGAGGTGGTGTACTGTGCTGTGTGCTGGTGTGAGGTGGTGTGAAGTGTTGTGAGGTGCTGTGAGGTGTTGTGAGGTGTTGTGAAGTGGTGTACTTGTGAGGTGGTGAACTTGTGAGGTGGTGTACTTGTGTGTTGGTGTACTTGTGAGGTGGTGTACTTGTGAGGTGGTGTACTTGTGTGTTGGTGTACTTGTGAAGTGGTGTGAGGTGGTGTACTGTGCTGTGAGGTGGTGTACTTGTGAGGTGGTGTACTGTGCTGTGAGGTGGTGTACTTGTGAGGTGGTGTACTTGTGAGGTGGTGTACTTGTGAGGTGGTGTACTTGTGAGGTGGTGTGAGGTGGTGTACTTGTGAGGTGGTGTGAGGTGGTGTACTTGTGTGTTGGTGTACTTGTGGTAGTGTGGTGTAGTTGTTAGGTGAACACAGAAAGGCATGATGATGATGATGATGATGATGATGATGACCACTCAGGTTCGCCTTGTTGGTGGTGGACAGTGCCACAGCTCTGTACAGGACTGACTACTCAGGTGTCTCCTCTTATGTGTCTGCATCAACAAATGCATCACTACCATCATCATCATTACTACCATCGTCATCATCATCATCACCACAACCACAATCATCATCATCATCACCTCCAGGCAGAGGAGAGTTGGCAGCGAGACAGATGCACCTGGCCCTCTTCCTCAGGAGGCTGCTCAGACTTGCTGACCAGGTTGTTATTATTGTAGTTGTTGTTGCTGTTGTTTTTGTTGCTGTTGTTGTTCTTCTAACTTTGGTTTGCTGACTTAACGTCATTGGTCTCATTGAAAAAGAACTAAATTCTCGTGAACGGAAAGCTTTTGAGCGTCAAATAAGAAGCAAAAGGCGCGTCTTATACATGGGTGCGTCTTATACATGGGTGCGTCTTATACATGGGGGCGTCTTATACATGGGTGCGTCTTATACATGGGGGCGTCTTATACATGGGTGCGTCTTATACACGGGTGCGTCTTATACATGGGTGCGTCTTATACATGGGTGCGTCTTATACATGGGCGCGTCTTATACATGGGTGGGTTTGTGACGATACCCTGACAGTTCGGAGTGGCAGTCCTCATCACGAACCAAGTGGTGGCGCAGGTGGATGGGGCTGCCATGTTCCAGGTGCGACCATCATCATCATCATCACTCCCAACATCATCATCACTCCCTACACCATCATCACTCCCTACACCATCATCATTGCCATCATCACTAACACCATCATCGTTATTGCCATGTTTCAGTTATCATCATTATCTCGGTTATCATATTGTCATTACGACCATCATCACCCCCACCATTCCCATCATCACCCCCACCATTCCCATCATCACCCCCATCATCATCATTACCACCACCATCACCACCACCATCATCACCCCCATCATCACCATCACCACCAGGCAGACCCCAAGAAGCCCATCGGAGGCAACATCATGGCACATGCTTCCACCACACGGTCAGTTGGAGGTGGTCAGTTGGAGGTGGTCAGTTGGAGGTGGTCAGTTGGAGGTGGTCGTGGTGCAGGGATGGAAGTCTTTTGTGAATGACAATCATTATCATCATCACCACCACCACCTCCAGCTTGTACTTGCGCAAGGGCAGGGGCGAGACGAGGATCTGCAAGATTTACGACTCTCCCTGTCTGCCCGAGGCTGAGGCGATGTTCGCCATCAACGCTGACGGCATCGGAGACGCCAAAGACTGACCTCTGCTATTCACTATTTCAGGATCTTTCCTTCATATTCTGTTATTATTGTTTATCACTCGTTCGCATCAAGAACTGCTCTTAATTATTTTTATCTTCAAGGAAACTCGATTTTTAAAATTTTCTGTCAATTTATAACCTCAAATGCCTGTATTTTCTTTTCTTCTTTTTAATTATTTGTAAATATAATCACAAATGTCTTCTTGAAATAAACAAAAATATTCACGGCACATTGTGCAGCATGGTCTGACGAACTTCTCAAACAGGTCTGTACCGCCTCTGACCAAGTTCTCAAACAGGTCTGTACCGCCTCTGACCAAGTTCTCAAACAGGTCTGTACCGCCTCTGACCAAGTTCTCAAACAAGTCTGTACCGCCTCTGACCAAGTTCTCAAACAGGTCTGTACCGCCTCTGACCAAGTTCTCAAACGAGTCTGTACCGCCTCTGACCAAGTTCTCAAACAGGTCTGTACCGCCTCTGACCAAGTTCTCAAACGAGTCTGTACCGCCTCTGACCAAGTTCTCAAACAGGTCTCTACCGCCTCTGACCAAGTTCTCAAACAGGTCTGTACCGCCTCTGACCAAGTTCTCAAACAGGTCTGTACCGCCTCTGACCAAGTTCTCAAACAGGTCTGTACCGCGTCTGACCAAGTTCTCAAACAGGTCTGTACCGCCTCTGACCAAGTTCTCAAACAGGTCTGTACCGCGTCTGACAATCCATCGCCCTTTTTAGTTTGGTTTTCACGAATTTGTTTCGAAGGAAACGGTTAATGCTGCTTCTAAATGGCACGACCACTAGCAGTGGCGCCACCAGGGGGTCATTGAAGGGAGAGAAATCTCCTCAATCAGCCAGTGATACTCAAGAAACCATGGCCGGGGATCCTGGAGTTCCAACCCTCACTCTTTTAAAATAATAAAAAGTGCATACTATAATGCACCAAAGCACGCAACTGAGGCGCCACTCACACGACATACGTCGTGAAATACCGTATCATATACACTAGATATGAGGTTCCAAGGTTGTCATAGCGAGGGGGTGGCAGTGGGGATAAGCACCCACTACCTATAAAGTGCTCCTTTACGGCGTGCGTCTCTGTACCGCCTCTGACAACTAAGTCCAACTCCTGGCCTGCTCGCGGCGGAACTGCTTCTACTGACAGGAGAAGGAACGAAGGCGGGTCACTGGCGCCTTAAAACCAGTCGCTTCGGGCAGATGGAGCTCGTCAGCCCGGGAAGGCAACCCATCTAGGAGAAGGAAAACTCTGACTACCAACCACTGCTGCCTTGCAGGCTATCCATTCATGGAAAAGGCTTTGGGAGTCAACCCCGAGGAAAAATCAGGAGTCGGAGTCCCTAAGGCGGTGGATCGTCATCTATGATGTCCTTACGGCAACTCCTGCAGCCAAGTCGACTCTAAGCGTGGTGCTTGCACCCCCTTGGATCTAGTCGACGAAGCCGAGAGGGGGGTCCTGTTGTTTGGGCAGCACAAGGCCTCCACACACTCCGCCCAGGCTAGCGCCCTGGAGATGTTCACTCCAGTCTCGCTTTACGGCTGAGCACAAACAAGAAGACAGCAGTTTACGGGTTATAAGTCCTTGCTCATTTGGCGTAGAGCTGGACGCCACGGGTTGTCTTCAATGGTGGGAGGGACCCTCGCAGTCCCATGGTAACTACCGCCTGTCCTAAGCCGGGCAGCCTCCGGTCAATAAGGTGTTACCCGTCACGGCCTGCCTGCTTCAGTGGGTGCCTGGAGCTTAGAGCACAGCTCAACAAGCAGGCCGTTATCTTCACGCACCAAACAACTACAAATACAAAAAGATGGAGATTCCAGCTCTCCGTATCGCAAGCTGGAACGTACGTACTATGCGCACTGGACTGAGTGATGATCTTCGTGAGATTGAAGACCTTCGCAAGACTGCAGTCATTGATCATGAGCTGCACAGACTAAACGTCGTCGTTGCAGCCCTACAGGAAACGTGTCTTCCAGAGTCTGGATCCTTGAGGGAGGAACACTACACGTTCTTTTGGCAGAGGAAAGGAGAAGACTACTGAACACGGAGTCGGCTTCGCCATCAAGAACACCCTGCTTTGCATGTCCGAACCTTCTTCCCGCGGCACAGAGAGAATCCTCACTCTACGCCTTCTCACAGCATCTGGCTTTGCTTATCTTCTGTGCATATATGCACCGACCATGCAAGCCAGCGCCGAGACTAAAGATCAATTCTACGAACAACTAAGCAGCGTTGTTGCCACAGTCCCTGCCTCCGAACACCTCTACCTTCTGGGAGATTTTAACGCCCGTGTTGGCTCTGACCACGACTCATGGCCAGATGTGCTGGGTCACCATGGCATCAAGAAAATGAACGAAAACGGCCAGAGACTAGTCGAATTCTGCTGGTTCCACAACCTGTGCGTGACAAACACGTACTTTCAGAACAAAGCATGTCACAAGGTGTTCTGGAGACATCCAAGATCAAATCATTTGCATCAACTGGACTTGATCATCACCAGGCACAACTCTTTGAACAACGTCCACAGCACCAGAGCTTACCATAGTGCCGATTGCGATACAGACCACTCTCTGATCGCGTCAAAGATAAAGTTGCGCCCCAAGAGGCTCCATCTCTCCAAGAAGAAATGCCAGCCGAAAATCAACACCTATCAGACCACCCATCAAGTCAAGAACCAGGAGTTCATAGATCGGCTGGGGGAGCTGCAACACTGCGACCAAGAGCCTAATGCGGAAGTCAGATGGAACTCGCTCCGGAATACCATCTTCAGAACTGCTTTACTCACGTATGGTAAAAAGGAACACAAGAACACCGATTGGTTCGAAGCGAACGCAGCAGATCTTGAGCCTGTTATTGACGCCAAAAGAAAGGCATGTATGAAAGCATCAAAAAAGCAACAGGCAAGTCAGCAAAGAAGACTGCACTCTCAAAGTCCAAATCAGGAGAGACCATCACAGACAAAGACAAGCAAATGGCAAGGTGGGTCGAACACTATCTGGAACTTTATTCCAGGAAAAACTCTGTGACTCAGATAGCACTGGACGCTATTGAAGACTTGCCAGTCTTGGAAGAGCTGGATGTCGAGCCGACCATGGACGAACTCAGCAAAGCTATTGATGCCTTAAAAAGTGGAAAAGCACCAGGAGACGATGGCATCCCACCAGAAATATTCAAATGTGGTAAACCGTCTCTTCTAGAACCACTTCACAAGCTCCTTTGCCTATATTGAAGAGAAGGTAAAGTTCCACAGGACATGCGCAATGCCAAGATTGTCACCCTGTATAAGAACAAGGGCGACCGCAGCGACTGCAACAACTACAGGGGCATCTCACTGCTTAGCGTCGTGGGTAAAGCTTTCGCACGCGTTGTCCTCAACCGTCTCCAAGTCCTAGCAAGGCGTGTGTATCCTGAATCGCAATGCGGCTTCAGATCAGGAAGATCCACAGTCGACATGATCTTCTCCGTGCGTCAGCTCCAGGAAAAGTGCAAAGAGCAGCGGATGCCGCTGTATATCGCCTTTATCGACCTAACTAAGGCGTTCGACCTTGTAAGCAGGAACGGCCTATTTCGGCTACTCAAGAAGATCGGCTGTCCATCATGGAATAGAAGAAGGTCGCATACCCACAAATCAAATCATTCGTATAATTTTAGAGTAAAAAAATTGTATTATAATTTTTACGATATAAAAACTAACATATAGGGTATAAATAACCATCATTTGTTTTATTTCTTCAACGTCACTGGAGCTTGGTCTGGCTGTATACAAAATGAAATTAAATTTTCTCTTATGAAAGTCTTGGTATTTATTTTTTTCTATCCAAACTTTTTTAATATTATTTTTTTATACTGGGGGATGCAACAGACATGCTGCCATATGAATAAAATCAATGGGCGTCTTTTTTTTTGTCAAAATGATCAACTGATCATTCAACTGGAAATTAATAATTCAAATTCGAAGTATGAATTTATAAAATAAAATAATATAACTGACCAGTTTGATTTCATCTGACAAGTTTTCATCATCACCAATTTGTTCTAATCTCCCTAATATTTGCACTCGCCAACTTCAAATGTAATGTTAGAGATTTTGACATTGACAACGCAATGGTGACTTCGTTATACATTTCCATTGCGTTTAATACTTATTTTAAGTACGGAGTATCGATGAAATAGAGATTTCCATACTTAGGAGTTTGCTGAGGTATAATTTTTAAAGAATCCACTTCCAATAACTTGTATTCCCGTTTATCCCGTTCCCGATTTAAAAATTGATTCCCGTTCCCGATTTTTCCCGTTCCCGATTTGAATATTGATTCCCGTTCCCGTTCCCGTCCCGAAAACCTATTCCCGGTTCCCGACTTTTCCCGTCCCGAAATTAATTTTCATTCCCGTTCCCGCGGGAGTCCCGCAGGTACCCGCGGGTACTCGGTCCGAACTCTACTTTGCACATTTAATAAACGTATTTAAACAGTTTTTTCATCCTTGAGAACATTGTTAATAGATGTAGGTAGCAACACCAAACGATTTTTAAAACTTATTCATTTTTTTAAATTGAAATGCTTAAATTGTAAACTTTGATTTACTGATTTTGTCTACATCTAAATTTCCGTCTGCCCTCAAATCTTCATTTATTATTCCTACAATTAAGAAGCCTTCTCTTGATCCTGCATCCTTATCCAGTTGTAGACCTGTATCTAACCTTTCCTTTCTTTCTAAGGTCCTTGAAAAAGTTATTTCTCAACAATTAACCTTCTATCTAGAAAAAAACTCACTTCTTCCTTCTTCTCAATCTGGTTTCAGAATTGGCCACTCCACTGAAACTGCTTTACTTAAACTCTATAATGAGCTTATTTTAACTTCTGATTCTAATGCCTCTTCTCTTCTTTTATGCTTTGACTTTTCAGCTGCTTTTGATACTGTCGACCATACTCTTTTATTAAATGTTTTAGATTCTTCTTTTAATATTTCTGGTTCCTATCTTATCTGACTTAAATCCTACCTTTCTGAGCGAACTTCCTATGTATCAATTGAATCTTCTCGTTCTTCTTCTGTTTCTTTATCTTATGGTGTTCCACAGGGCTCAATCCTTGGTCCCTTACTTTTTATTCTTTATACCTCGGAACTACCTAATATTATTTCGTCATCTTCTTTTAACAGTCAAATTTATGCTGACGACTCCTATATTTATACATCTTTCACTGACTCTTCTCTTGACCTTACTGTTAATAAAATAACTCTCTGTCTTCAATCTCTTGGGCTTCTTCTATGTTTCTCAAACTTAATCCGGACAAATTTGAACTCATATATTTCAATAAAAAATCAAAGTCTTTACTATCTCTTCCTTCTTTAGTTTTGCCTCCCCCCTCTTCACTCTCTCTCTAAACCCTTCCTCTTCCATTCGTAGCCTTGGTTTTATTTTTGATCCTAACTTGTCTTTAGCTCTTCAAATTCTATCTGTCTCTAAATCTTGCTACTTCCACATTCGTCGTATTAAACAGCTTCTTCCTTTTCTCGATGATCCTACCTTGCAACTTCTTGTATCTTCTCTAGTTCTCTCCAGGATTGATTATTGCAACTCTCTTTACTATGGTCTCCCTGATATTACTTTAGCTCCTCTAAATAAAACCTTTAATTGTGCTGCTCGTCTTGTTGCTCGTGCTCCTAAGTTTTCTCACATTTCTCCTTATCTTCGTTTGTTACATTGGTTACCTTTGAGGTCTAGAGTGACTTTTAAAATATGTTTAATTATGTTTAAAATTCATAACTGTAATGCTCCAATTTACCTTAAAAATCTAATTAAACAACCCCCTAAATCTGGTCTAAGATCATCTACCTTTAATCGTTCTTTTCGTTTTCCAGTTAAACACTCTTTTGCTAAACGTTCTTTTTCTTACTGTGGTCCTCTTTTATGGAATTCTTTACCTTCTTCTTTAACTTCAACTAAGTCACTCATAACTTTCCGTCGAGGCCTGAAGACGTACTTGTTTGGGACGTGATGGCTGAGCGCTTTTGTTCGCTTAGTAAAGGGCGCTATGTAAATTATTAGTGATTGATTGATTGATTGATAGTTTCAGTTTTAAGTTCGGTTACAGGAATACCACTGATACAAATATTACTGACACAGACTCCCTTCAGTAGATGTTTCGAACAATTAGTCTTTATGAATACAAATACAATTTTAATAAATCAATCAACTAGGAAATCTGTTATTACTATTATTAGAGCTGTTCCACGATTAAAAAATTTTATCGCCGGCAATCGTCTGATTAAAAATTTTACTCGTGCGTTTATAGTATTTTAACGCAATGTTTTTAGAATACTTGACATTAGTATAAAATAGTATCTAAAGTTTTTTTCGTATAAATGTAATAACATTTTTATCAGAATCTTTGTATAAAAGTAATCCACATTTTAAAGAAAAAAAAGAATCCATAAATGAAAAAAAATGCAAATGTCACACATTATTTTTGAGCCAGTTACTCAAGCAAACAAGTTTTTCAACATTAGTTGGATCTAAAGAGACTTTTTTCTTGCTAACTATGTGTCCTGACAAGAGAATAGACGTTCACATGGAACCGTAGTTGCAGGAGATTACAAGTACTTTCTTGCCAGTTTGGCAAGAGCCGGATATGGTCTTTCGTGTTGTTGCCACCAAACAAGTACTTTTTTGCTAGTTAAATATTTTTTTTGTCTTTCGTTTTTGAGATTCATTTTCCAAAACAGCAAAAAACAGCTCAATTTGGACAAGTTTGAATTCATTTAAATTGTTAAATGCGTTAATTTTTTTATGCGTTACACATGTTAACGGTCGTTAATTTATTAACGCGTTAATCGAAAGTTAACGTAGATTAAAGCACAGCTCTAATTATTATTATTAAAGATACACACACACATACACACACAAATCTGAACAAATTGTAGCCAATTAAATTCATTTCATGAGTAAACTTTGGGCCAATCAAACTCCTTTCGAGGTCCAAATACTTGAAGTGGAAATTATAAATGTTAAAAAATAAAATAAAATTTTAAATATAAACCTTAAATCAAAATAATTGATTAACTTATAAATTCAATCTCTATAAATCAAATTTTGCCGAATAAACTCGCTCAAGTTCAATCAAATCATATCGTCCAATCAAATCTTCGTGATTTGTGCCATCCCAGAAAGTGATAGCTGTCTAAAACAAAACGATTCTTTGTTTACTCAAATACTCCTCCACCTAGATTAATTAGAAAACATTTGTTTCTGATGCACTGGAGAAAACACCATTGATAATAATAATAATAATAACAATATTAATAATAATAATATATTATTTTAGTGCATTGTTTTGTATTGTGTTGTTTTGTATTGTTTTGTATTGTATTTTATTGTATTGTATTATATTTTCTCTTATTGTATTGTGTTTTATTTTAGTTTAATGTATTGTATTATATTTTAATGTAAGGAAATGTAAGGTAGCGATGCTACATTGTAACGTAATGTAAGGTAATTTAATGTAACGTAATGTAAGGTAATTTAATGTAACGTAATAATCATGTATTTTAATCCGTTGAAATGTATTGTATTGTGAACTAAAGTTAGGAAGTTTAATTCAATCTATTTTTTGAATTGTTAGTTTTTACTATTGTATTGTATTGTTAGTGATTTGTATCGTATGGTATTTTCGATGTATTGTATTGTATAGACAACGGTATTTATATCATTCCAACTGATAGAGTGAAAGGTTACTTTCAATTTTTCAATGGCATTGTTCTCTAGAAGGTGGTCTGGAGCCCGTCTGGGTTTACACCGCGCTAATATTACTCGTCGTTGTATTGTAAGTTGTTGGAAATCTTCATAACAAGGCGCTCCAAAAAAGATTCAAGCTTGAAATGGTAATGTTATTAATTTTTTGTGTTCCTGAAGAAGGCAATGAAGCTGGTATTTTTCTTTCGCGAAGTGTTCAACGCCTTCAGAGGGTCGCTCAGACACCTGCCTTCACTTTGTGCTTCCCTGCTGTTGGAGCGGTGGGAAGAGGATGGGATGGGATGCAGTTGTAAGTTGAAATCGCTGCTTAACTGCCGGTGCTTGATTGAATCTGTGGAAGGTTTTTTGAACTTACGATCAAAACCTCGCTTGGAGAAGTCATTGTAAGACGACAGCCTCTTCGAGTTGTCGTTTTGAATTGATTTCGTGTCGTCTTCAGTGACGTCTGGAGAAGAAAAAGAGAGATTCTCGTCGTTGCTGGGAGAATGATCGTTTGAGTAGTTTTTAAATTGTCCCGATACAAAATCTAAGTATTTGATGTTTGGAGTGGGATTTGTTGACAAGTAGTTCTTCGGTAGTGAGTCGTTGCAAGGGGAATGGAAAGGAAGGACGGACGAAAAATGGTGTTGTGGCATTAGAATGCTTTTCTGCGCTGACTGGCTGGAGGCGTTTTGGGAGTGCAGGGACTTGGCGAGGCGAGTCCACGTCCAGTCGAGCACAACGCCACGAGTGAAGTGGATCCTGGAGAGCGGCAGCAGGACGTCGGGCACTAAACACTCGGCCACCACCACAGGCACAAGCTTCCTTCCATGCACGCCCAGCTCGAGAGACGACGAAAAGTTTGTCAGGAAGCGGCATTCGTCGCTCTTCACGTACTCTGGACTCAAGACAGCAATCATCTTCGTGCATCTGGAAAAAGCATCTCAACTCATATAAATAAGAATGATTACCTTTTCAATCTTTAAATTTTATTTAGCTCAAACTTATTTGAGGGGATTTTCATCTCTACTTTAATTTGAATGACCTTTCTTTGATGAGTTTGGTGAGAGACTCTTGCATGAAGAGGCCTGGCAGCAGGTCCCTGTCAGGGATGCAGAGTCGCAACTTGTACTTGTCCTCCAGAACTTCTCTGCAAGTACAATATGTTATATGTTATATGTGATATGTTATATGTTAAATGTTATATTTTATATGTGATATGTTATATGTGATATGTTATATGTGATATGTTATATGTGATATGTTATATGTGATATGTTATATGTGATATGTTATATGTGATATGTTATATGTGATATGTTATATGTGATATGTTATATGTGATATGTTATATGTGATATGTTATATGTGATATGTTATATGTGATATGTTATATGTGATATGTTATATGTGATATGTTATATGTGATATGTTATATGTGATATGTTATATGTGATATGTTATATGTGATATGTTATATGTGATATGTTATATGTGATATGTTATATGTGATATGTTATATGTGATATGTTATATGTGATATGTTATATGTGATATGTTATATGTGATATGTTATATGTGATATGTTATATGTGATATGTGATATGTTATATGTGATATGTTATATGTGATATGTTATATGTGATATGTTATATGTGATATGTTATATGTGATGTGTTATATGTGATTTGTTATATGTGATATGTTATATGTGATATTTTATATGTGATATGTTATATGTGATATGTTATATGTGATATGTTATATGTTATATGTGATATGATATATGTGATATGTTATATGTGATATGTTATATGTGATATGTTATATGTGATATGTTATATGTGATATGTTATATGTGATATGTTATATGTGATATGTTATATGTGATATGTTATATGTGATATGTTGTATGTGATATGTTATATGTTATATGTGATATGTTATATGTGATATGTTATATGTGATATGTTATATGTGATATGTTATATGTGATATGTTATATGTGATATGTTATATGTGATATGTTATATGTGATATGTTATATGTGATATGTTATATGTGATATGTTATATGTGATATGTTATATGTGATATGTTATATGTGATATGTTATATGTGATATGTTATATGTGATATGTTATATGTGATATGTTATATGTGATATGTTATATGTGATATGTTATATGTGATATGTTATATGTGATATGTTATATGTGATATGTTATATGTGATATGTTATATGTGATATGTTATATGTGATATGTTATATGTGATATGTTATATGTGATATGTTATATGTGATATGTTATATGTGATATGTTATATGTGATATGTTATATGTGATATGTTATATGTGATATGTTATATGTGATATGTTATATGTGATATGTTATATGTGATATGTTATATGTGATATGTTATATGTGATATGTTATATGTGATATGTTATATGTGATATGTTATATGTGATATGTTATATGTGATATGTTATATGTGATATGTTATATGTGATATGTTATATGTGATATGTTATATGTGATATGTTATATGTGATATGTTATATGTGATATGTTATATGTGATATGTTATATGTGATATGTTATATGTGATATGTTATATGTGATATGTTATATGTGATATGTTATATGTGATATGTTATATGTGATATGTTATATGTGATATGTTATATGTGATATGTTATATGTGATATGTTATATGTGATATGTTATATGTGATATGTTATATGTGATATGTTATATGTGATATGTGATATGTTATATGTGATATGTTATATGTGATATGTTATATGTGATATGTTATATGTGATATGTTATATGTGATATGTTATATGTGATATGTTATATGTGATATGTTATATGTGATATGTTATATGTGATATGTTATATGTGATATGTTATATGTGATATGTTATATGTGATATGTTATATGTGATATGTTATATGTGATATGTTATATGTGATATGTTATATGTGATATGTTATATGTGATATGTTATATGTGATATGTTATATGTGATATGTTATATGTGATATGTTATATGTGATATGTTATATGTGATATGTTATATGTGATATGTTATATGTGATATGTTATATGTGATATGTTATATGTGATATGTTATATGTGATATGTTATATGTGATATGTTATATGTGATATGTTATATGTGATATGTTATATGTGATATGTTATATGTGATATGTTATATGTGATATGTTATATGTGATATGTTATATGTGATATGTTATATGTGATATGTTATATGTGATATGTTATATGTGATATGTTATATGTGATATGTTATATGTGATATGTTATATGTGATATGTTATATGTGATATGTTATATGTGATATGTTATATGTGATATGTTATATGTGATATGTTATATGTGATATGTTATATGTGATATGTTATATGTGAAATGTTATATGTGATATGTTATATGTGATATGTTATTTGTGATATGTGATATGTTATATGTGATATGTGATAAGTTATATGTGATATGTTATATGTGATATGTTATATTTTATATATGATATGTGATATGTTATACGTGATATGTTATATGTGATATGTTATATGTGATATGTTATATGTGATATGTTATATGTGATATGTGATAAGTTAAATGTGATATGTTATATGTGATATGTTATATTTTATATATGATATGTGATATGTTATATGTGATATGGCATATGTGACTTGTTATATGTGATATGTTATATGTGATATGTTATATGTGATATGTTATATGTGATATGTTATATGTGATATGTTATATGTGATATGTTATATGTGATATGTGATATGTGACTTGTTATATGTGATATGTTATATGTGATATGTGATATGTGATATGTTATATGTGATATGGTATATGTGATATGTTATATGTGATATGTTATATGTGATATGGTATATGTGATATGTTATATGTGATATGTTTATGTGATATTTTATATGTGACATGTTATATGTGATATGTTATATGTGATATGTTATATGTGATTGTTATATGTGATATGTTATATGTGATATGGTATATGTGATTGTTATATGTGATATGTTATATGTGATATGTTATATGTGATATGTTATATGTGATATGTTATATGTGATATGTTATATGTGATATGTTATATGTGATATGTTATATGTGATATGTTATATGTGATATGTTATATGTGATATGTTATATGTGATATGTTATATGTGATATGTTATATGTGATATGTTATATGTGATATGTTATATGTGATATGTTATATGTGATATGTTATATGTGATATGTTATATGTGATATGTTATATGTGATATGTTATATGTGATATGTTATATGTGATATGTTATATGTGATATGTTATATGTGATATGTTATATGTGATATGTTATATGTGATATGTTATATGTGATATGTTATATGTGATATGTTATATGTGATATGTTATATGTGATATGTTATATGTGATATGTTATATGTGATATGTTATATGTGATATGTTATATGTGATATGTTATATGTGATATTTTACATGTGATATGTTATATGTGATATGTTATATGTGATATGTTATATGTGATATGTTATATGTGATATGTTATATGTGATATGTTATATGTGATATGTTATATGTGATATGTTATATGTGATATGGTATATGTGATATGTTATATGTGATATGTTATATGTGATATGTTATATGTGATATGTTATATGTGATATGTTATATGTGATATGTTATATGTGATATGTTATATGTGATATGTTATATGTGATATGTTATATGTGATATGTTATATGTGATATGTTATATGTGATATGTTATATGTGATATGTTATATGTGATATGTTATATGTGATATGTTATATGTGATAAGTTATATGTGATATGTTATATGTGATATGTTATATGTGATATGTTATATGTGATATGTTATATGTGATATGTTATATGTGATATGTTATATGTGATATGTTATATGTGATATGTTATATGTGATATGTTATATGTGATATGTTATATGTGATATGTTATATGTGATATGTTATATGTGATATGTTATATGTGATATGTTATATGTGATATGTTATATGTGATATGTTATATGTGATATGTGATATGTTATATGTGATATGTGATAAGTTATATGTGATATGTTATATGTGATATGTTATATTTTATATATGATATGTGATATGTTATACGTGATATGTTATATGTGATATGTGATATGTTATATGTGATATGTGATATGTGATATGTTAAATGTGATATGTTATATGTGATATGTTATATTTTATATATGATATGTGATATGTTATATGTGATATGGTATATGTGATTTGTTATATGTGATATGTTATATGTGATATGTTATATAAGATATTTTATATGTGATATGTTATATGTGATATGTTATATGTGATATGTGATATGTGATATGTTATATGTGATATGGTATATGTGATATGTTATATGTGATATGTTATATGTGATATGGTATATGTGATATGTTATATGTGATATGTTTATGTGATATTTTATATGTGACATGTTATATGTGATATGTTATATGTGATATGTTATATGTGATTGTTATATGTGATATGTTATATGTGATATGGTATATGTGATTGTTATATGTGATATGTTATATGTGATATGTGATATGTGATATGTTATATGTGATATGGTATATGTGATATGTTATATGTGATATGTTATATGTGATATGGTATATGTGATATGTTATATGTGATATGTTTATGTGATATTTTATATGTGACATGTTATATGTGATATGTTATATGTGATATGTTATATGTGATATGTTATATGTGATATGTTATATGTGATATGTTATATGTGATATGTTATATGTGATATGTTATATGTGATATGTTATATGTGATATGTTGTATGTGATATGTTATATGTGATATGTTATATGTGATAAGTTATATGTGATATGTTATATGTGATATGTTATATGTGATATGTTATATGTGATATGTTATATGTGATATGGTATATGTGATATGTTATATGTGATATGTTTATGTGATATTTTATATGTGACATGTTATATGTGATATGTTATATGTGATATGTTATATGTGATTGTTATATGTGATATGTTATATGTGATATGTTATATGTGATATGTTATATGTGATATGTTATATGTGATATGTTATATGTGATATGTTATATGTGATATGTTATATGTGATATGTTATATGTGATATGTTATATGTGATATGTTATATGTGATATGTTATATGTGATATGTTATATGTGATATGTTATATGTGATATGTTATATGTGATATGTTATATGTGATATGTTATATGTGATATGTTATATGTGATATGTTATATGTGATATGTTATATGTGATATGTTATATGTGATATGTTATATGTGATAAGTTATATGTGATATGTTATATGTGATATGTTATATGTGATATGTTATATGTGATATGTTATATGTGATATGTTATATGTGATATGTTATATGTGATATGTTATATGTGATATGTTATATGTGATATGTTATATGTGATATGTTATATGTGATATGTTATATGTGATATGTTATATGTGATATGTGATATGTTATATGTGATATGTGATAAGTTATATGTGATATGTTATATGTGATATGTTATATTTTATATATGATATGTGATATGTTATACGTGATATGTTATATGTGCTATGTTATATGTGATATGTTATATGTGATATGTGATATGTGATAAGTTAAATGTGATATGTTATATGTGATATGTTATATTTTATATATGATATGTGATATGTTATATGTGATATGGTATATGTGATTTGTTATATGTGATATGTTATATGTGATATGTTATATGTGATATGTTATATAAGATATTTTATATGTGATATGTTATATGTGATATTTTATATGTGATATGTGATATGTGATATGTTATATGTGATATGGTATATGTGATATGTTATATGTGATATGTTATATGTGATATGGTATATGTGATATGTTATATGTGATATGTTTATGTGATATTTTATATGTGACATGTTATATGTGATATGTTATATGTGATATGTTATATGTGATTGTTATATGTGATATGTTATATGTGATATGTTATATGTGATTGTTATATGTGATATGTTATATGTGATAACGGGATATGTGAAAACGGGATATGTTATAACGGGATATGTGATAACGGGATATGTGATAACGGGATATGTGATAACGGGATATGTGATAACGGGATATGTGATAACGGGATATGTGATAACGGGATATGTGATAACGGGACATGTGATAACGGGATATGTGATAACGGGATATGTGATAACGGGATATGTAATAACGGGATATGTGATAACGGGATATGTGATAACGGGATATGTGATAACGGGATATGTGATAACGGGATATGTGATAACGGGATATGTGATAACGGGATATGTGATAACGGGATATGTGATAACGGGATATGTGATAACGGGATATGTGATAACGGGATATGTGATAACGGGATATGTGATAACGGGATATGTGATAACGGGATATGTGATAACGGGATATGTGATAACGCTTTTTGTATGATTTTATAAAATTCCTAATTCTTTACAGAAGAAATCCTCTCGAAAATATTTGTTTCAAATATTCATTTTCCTTTCTTAAAATTTTTGGAATTTAAAAAGTTTTAGCGGATTCTGCCAACTCTAACAAGTGGTAACATCTCGATGAAAATTTCTTTAAAATATTAAAAGAGATAAAAAGTAGTAAAAAGTATATTTGAAGAGCTAAGAAAGTAGTTGAAATAAGTATTTATATAAACAAAGTTTTACTCACAAATTAAAGATTAACATTACAATAAAAAAAGCTTTTTTTACTCAGCTGAAAATAATGATCCCTGAAGAAGTTTTAATTCTTTTAAAAATGGCTAAACATTTTTTGAAAGAATACATTCAGCAAAAATAAAACTGAAAATCATGAGCTTTAACAAAAAACTTGAAATTATTTATTTATCTACAATATAAACCTTTGAATAGCCTCATATGCGCGGTTGCTACCAGCTGGTAGCGTTGGTAGGATTAAAATTAATCTAAAACTTTTGCAATAAACTATACCATTTTTAACTAACAAGTGAAACTTATTTTTTTTTAAAACAGAATTTTTAAATAAAATGATATTCATCTTGACTTGTTACAACAAACTATGAAAATGTAGACAAAATATTTTAAAATGGAACTTCACAATTATTTTCTCCATTTATTAATTAGGGTGTCATTCATCACTTTTTAAAACAAACTATCAAACTGAATGAAACTATAAAAAATGGCAAGAAAGGATTGCCTCATCGAAGTAGGCACTCCATGGGTCACCTACAAATCAGTGTTATTTTCGTTTCATAAAATAATTATAGTTTTTATTTCAGTTTCGTTTTGGAATTAATTATAGTTTTTATTTTCGTTTTCGTTTTGAAAATAATTAAAGTTTTTATTTTCGTTTTCGTTTTGAAAATAATACTAGTTTTTATTTTCGTTTCAGTTTTGAAAATAATTATAGTTTTTATTTTCATTTTAGTGTTGAAAATATATTAATTTACAACTTTAAACACTATTTTTTTATATCTAAAAAAATTAATTGATCATAAAATGAAACGGTAAAATTGAACTGTATATGAACAACAAATGAGTTTAAAAAATTAACAGTCAATTGAAATATTATAAGAATTGATTACGTAAATTATTGATTAATAACAACGTTTAAGTATAACAACAAATCTATGATTAAAATAAGTGATAATTTAATTCACAAAACGAAGCGGTAATAAAATAACGTTTTATAAATGGTGCTACTTTCATAAAGCCCAAAGATAATGTTTATAACAAAGACATATATTTTTTATAAAATTTATTCATTTGCATATTATGGCATATCATAAAAATTTATTTAATTTTCGTTTTGAAAATAATTATAGTTTTTATTTCAGTTTCGTTTTGGAAATAATTATAGTTTTTATTTTCGTTTTCGTTTTGAAAATAAATTTAGTTTTTATTTTCGTTTTCGTGGAACGATTATTCAGAATTGTCGTTTTCGTTTTAGTTTTCGTTACGAAAATAACACTGCTACAAATGCATTAGACATACACATTACCTGTAACATATACACGGAAAAATAAATCATTCATTTTTTTTGAAGAATTAAAAGCATTTTATTACCGATTAATATTTGTTGTACAATAAACTAGATATTTGTACCAAAAAAATTTATAAAATTTCATTACATTCCGCTAAAAAATATTATTTTTCAGTCTTTCGAATAACATTTTAAAAATTAATTTCTTTTTCAAAAACTTCTGATATTAAATGTGGCATTAGCATGGGCGGTGATCCTGGGGTGGTCCTGGGGTCCAGATCCCACCACTATTTGGTAGTGAGCCTTAATGTGGACCCTCCCCCACTATTTTCAGGAAAAGCATTTTAAAACTCTTGTTTTGATACGAGCATAATCGTCAAACGTGGCATAAAACAGAAAAATTATAATGTAAGACAGTATGAGTATGTTTAGTTATAGTGATAGCTGTCTAAAACAAAACTATTAAAAATAATAATGACGAGCATTATTGTAGTGGCATTTAACCCGAACGGGCTTCCAGGCCACTTAGGCTGCATATTTTCATTTTCGCCTTTGGGTTACTAGGGCATTGGTTGCACTTGAACCTAGGACCTTTCATTATTGGTCAGGCTGAGAGTCGTTACCGACTCGGCTACCCGTTCACTATTCTTTGTTTACGTAAATCTTCGTATAAAAACAGAAATTTAAAAATGATTTTTCAAGTGGGGAAGAAGGGTCCGGACCCCAGGATCCATGCTGGGTTGGACCCCCCGAGGTTTGCAGCAGATCGCCGCCCCTGGGCATTAGTGACTAATAAAAAATCAGTATTACAAAATGCATCAAATCTCCTACCAGCTCTAGTTTTTCAGATAAGTTTTGTTTTGATCTGCAGCATTTACTCCCTATTTTACAATATTTAATGACACTGCGCAGTAGAAATTATTTTTCAACCTCAAGAAAAATTGGAGAGTTCAGTTCCAAAACCTGTTTAGTACAAATAACGTAAATTTCTAAAAACATGAAAATACTCCTACAACTAATCAACGCCAGTAATCCACATTTTTATTTTTGTCTTGCAAGAACATATGAAATAATCTTAGTTAAGCAATAAATTCGAAATCTCAGTCTTCATTAAGCGCAACATTATAATTGTACTTAACAGGTTTTGAAACGAACTTTCATATATTTACCATGTTGTGCATGTTATTCAATAGATATTTAAATAAAACAGATTAAAAGAGCACACATATTGTTTATAAAGCATTGAAAAAAGAGAAAAAATTATATCATTAAAAAAACTTTTATTTTTTTAAAATATTTTTGTTAAACTTGAGAAATTCAAATAAATAAATTATCAATAAATAGTCGATATTCAAAATTAATTAATCATTAATCTGGTCTACTTAACCGTTAAGTCTTAACGGGTTATGGAAGTCACGCATTCACGTCGATTTGGCCATTAGTTTAATGGCTTTTTGACTGTAAACACATTTTTATAGAGTTTATAAAAGTTACATTTAACCGTTTTTGGAAATCCCACTTTCTGAAAACATGCTATTCAAGAGTATGACAACTCAATTTTTGAAAGTTTGAACTTAACAGGATTTGGAAGTCACTTCTTCAATTCCTTAAACATTTTCTATTATCAGCTATGCAAGCAATAAAATATATAGGAAAAAGCGGGGCAAGATGGCCATGTTAAGAAGTTTGTAACACTGTTTCTAATGAAGGAATAAATAACAAAATGTACTGCATTAAATACTTCAATATCTTAGCTATGCTAACTAGTATTTTTAAGTTTCTAATCATACATTTTTAGGTTAAAACCGATTCTCACCATCACCATCATCATCATCAACATTATCAACACCACTACCACCAGCATCATCCTAACCCCCACCACCTTCATCATCACCATCACCATCATCATCACCACCACCACCTTCATCATCACCACCACCTTCATCTTCACCACCACCACCATCATCATTATCACCACCAGCATCGTTCTAACCACCCTCATCATCATCACCACCATCATCATCATTACCATCACCACCACCATTATCATCACCACCACCATCATCTTCACCACCATAATCACCACCACCACCATCATCATCATCACCACCACCATCACCACCACCACCACCACCACCACACCTCATCTGACTCACAAAGTCTGCATCAGCCTCAGCGTAACACACGTACGCGTCGAAGAATTCCTGCTCGCCTGTGTCAGCTGCGGACAGTTTCATGCTTTCAAACAAATGTAGCTTTAAATCTTCCTTCTTTTACTCATTGAATACTTCTATTAATGTGTGTATGTTAGTGACTTCAAAAGTACTTCTTAGTTTTTTTTGTTCATTATCAAACCTTCGCAGACTGTCAAGAAGCCGCTATCGTCACTTCGGAAGCCACCTGGAGAGTGTTCAAAGTTGTCATATCATTGGACAGCATCCAATAGCACCAGAAGTTGTCACAATCAAATTTATGTCGCTGACTTTTCCATATGAGAAGCGTTATATGATTTGATTTGATTGATTGAAAGAAGGATTGGATCAGATTATATCAGATGGACGTTTTGGCAACAACATGGAACAGCAATTTGAGATGTGGTGAGGGGAGAAGGGAGAAGTGGCAGTGGTGAGAGGAGGAGGGAGTAGTGGCAGTGGTGAGGGGAGGGAGGAGTAGTGGCAGTGGTGAGGGGAGGAGGGAGTAGTGGCAGTGGTGAGGGGAGGAGGGAGTAGTGGCAGTGGTGAGGGGAGGAGGGAGTAGTGGCAGTGGTGGAGGAGGAGGGAGTAGTGGCAGTGGTGGAGGAGGAGGGAGTAGTGGCAGTGGTGAGGGGAAGAGGGAGTTGTGGCAGTGGTGAGGGGAGAAGGGAGTAGTGGCAGTGGTGAGGGGAAGAGGTAGTAGTGGCAGTGGTGAGGGGAGGAGGGAGTAGTGGCAGTGGTGGAGAAGGAGGGAGTAGTGGCAGTGGTGAGAGGAGGAGGGAGTAGTGGCAGTGGTGGAGGAAGAGGGAGTAGTGGCAGTGGTGGAGGAGGAGGGAGTAGTGGCAGCAAAAAACAGGAAAACAAAATACAGAAGTGACTTTAGCTGCCCATTGTTATTGCTTTTGTTTTTGAATTCTCAGTAATTGAAGTTAATAGTGAAAAAACATAAACAAATAAAAACACTCTTCTCAAAACTGTTTCTTCTTCTTGGCGTGAAAGGAGGACGATCAATTATATCGTATTAAATATTGATAGAAAATGTGTGATTATTCAAATGGGGAACTAGTTACTTTGTGGTTCTGGCTGCATGTACCTGACGATGGGTATTTTCGAAGGCACTGTTTCTTCAGAATGTTCTTCTGTATGTTTTTAATTTTTTAGAGAATGATTCATAGCTGTTAGCGTTTAAATACATAAAATGTAAAATGCAATAAGGTTTTGTGTGATGTTTTTAAATGGAATGAAGCGCTCATTAAAGACATCAGACCAAAACTGACAAACAATTAGTTCAAAAGAGTCTCATTTCGAGGAGCTTGCTCTGAGTTCCTTCAACTCCTTCTGGTGCTCACCAGATATTAAACAAAAAGTATAAAAAGTCACAACCCTAATGTACATCTTGAAAGCTATTGGATGATTTTCAATTGCACTATAAAACGTCTGCTTCTCGCCAGGCTGCTAGCTGAGAGTAATTACAAAGTACCGCCTTGATTGCTCAAGACAGCTCCGAAGAATTGTGTCGGGAGTAAAACGAGTGAAAATAGCTTCATAATTGGTTTTCTCATATCATCAAAAATGTGTACAATTTTTGTGAATTACTCATTTGTCGAAAATTGAATAATAACAGTTTAATAATCTTTCAATATTTTTGAAGGTTTTTAATAATTTGTCGCTGAATCCTCGCATTCCTGGCACGCACCTAGAAGCTTTTCGAAAACGGGATCTTCGAGCACGTCGTAGCGTTCGCAAGTGACCAGAGCCGAACAAAGGCTTCCGACGAGGAAGCGAGGCTGGTGCTCCGACAGGCAATTCATCACTTCACCTAGAGGATCCCTGCTTCTGTCGTGTTGTTTTGTTGTTCTTCTGAGGTCTTTCTTTGCTTTAGTTTTTATATTTGTAAATTTGAGCATGCTAGATATTTTTGAATATTTTATCTTTAGTAGTCTTTCATCTTGTCTTATTTTTTGAATTTTTTGTTGTTGATAAAAATTAATTTAACAAATTTTTTAAAAACGTTAATGAATGTTTATAATACAAATTAATAAACATAAAATTTGGTATTTAATTAAAGTGTAAGCCAAAATTTATCCAAAGTTTTCATTAAAACAAACAATTATGGTGTTTTTACATCATAATTACTGATTATCTCATGATTTGACATACAAGCAAAAAATCCACGCGTCTTTACCACTGAATTATCGTGAGAAACGTTAAACTTCATCCGAGTCTTTTGACAACCAAAGCCGCGATCAAAGGGACATGTACTGTGACCCAAAATCATTTATATACTTATGTTAATTAGTTCTGAAAGAAAATACCTCAAGAAGTTGTCAATCAGGATGGCTGAGAAGCCCATCACCTCCGCAAGTCCTCTCCAGTCCTGTGATTTGAAAACAAAATTGATCGAACTGATAAAGTCATTGGTAGCAAACTTAATTATTTAACGCTGTCTTATGAATCAAAACAGTTTGAGCAAGTGCGTATGCTTTGTTTCTACAATAACTGATAGTTATATCTTGAACCACTTTTCTTCGCCTCTTTTAAGAGGCATTTTAATGAATAGTCATTCTTGAATGAGAAGCTCAAAAACTGAAATAAATTTTTGTTTATAAAATAAAGTTTGTTCGAAAATTTCTTGAGGCAAGTTATATTCATCCACGACGAAGAGTATTCTTTACAAATTCCTTTCATTTGCCCTTTTTCTTGATTTAACTACTTTAAAACAAGGACTGACTTCAATACTTTCATTTCAATAAATATTTGAAATTTAAATCATGTTTATTTAATAAAAAAATAGAAATATTCTCTGACTTTCAAATAATAAATGTTTGAAATGTGGGAACTAGTTTGGGACCGGTGAACCCCTCAGCGAAAATGAATTGAGAAACCAACATTTTTATTTCTGGAATGGGGTGACTTCTAGTGTCAACATCGCTCATTCGAACATCAAGATTTGGAAAACATGGAGGGAACTACACAGACTCACCTGCAGGTGCATGGAGGAGCTGAAGGTGGACTTTTCAGGGTTGAGTTGACAAGAGAGCCATGCTCTGGTGGTGTGGCTGAGCTTTTGGATGGGCAGTGAAGAGAAGGCACGCAACTTAGAAGGAATCAAGTCCATTATCGATTTTGTTTACACCTTTGAAGGGCGCAATATACAACAATTTCAACTGTTATTCCATTAAATTTGATTGAACATTGAAGAATCGATAGGATCGATTAATTGTTCGCACAAATTTTCTCAACAAACACATACAGCTTTTCAGAAATAAGACGGCCAACTTGAGATTGCTATTTCAAAAGCAATTGAGAGCTCTTGAGTCGACTTCAGTTCTTATGTAATCACCTCAACAATTTTTCGATTTAAACTTACTTTTCAACTTCCAAGTCACAGTATTGGAAAGTCACTTTAGAATGCCTTTCTGAGCTAAACATTTATCTCCCTGCTGAATCATTCAGCTGTGCTGGTCTCTAATACTTCTCTCTCTCTTTATTTTATATTCTCTCACTCTCTCTATTTTTCTTTTTTTCTCCCTCTCTCTCTCTTTCTCTCTCCAATGATTACTTGCAAATAATAACAATTCTATAAAAATAGTTTTGACGTGTATTTGAAAAGTTTGGGTCTCAAAAAGCTTGGTATTATTCGATTCGTATTCGATTCGATACCATAAACTTTTAATTTGTATATGACCAAGTTGTTCAATCCTGGGGTTCACAACAAATCATGAAAATTTGATTGGACGATTTTATTTGATTTTAAGCAACTTTTAAATTTTCTTTGTTTTAAGAAAATGTATTCCTAAAATTGCGAAACAATATTTTGGAAATAAAATTTATAAATATAGAAATGAATTTGATTTTTTAAGATTTATAAATATTATTATTAATAATATTTGCTTGCTCCAGCGTGGAGTGTGGCATCATGAACAAACTCCCTCCAGTTTGTCCTCTCTGAGCCATCTTGTGGGCAGCCCAGATACTCATGTTGAAGCCCTTCCGACCGGCTTCTAGGCTGGATAATTTGGAACGACCTCTCATCATCATCATCATCATCATCATCATCACCATCCTGGAAAGACTCCAGTTCTTGGGTAGATTGGGGAAGAGCGCTTCCTCAAAAAACGACTTGAAAGAGAAACGACTTGACTTGACAATAAATCTTGATGAGACTTAAATTTTTTAGCTTGGGTTTTAACTATCTATATGACTATGTAATGGATTTTAAAAAATTTTTTTTATGAAAGACATAATAATTTCACAATTAATAAAAAATAAAAAGTAAAATAAAATAAAACTGTAGTTATATTGGCAGTTCGTTGTTTTTAATAGTATCTTTAGTTATTGGAAAGTATTTAGAACAATTGTTTTGCACAAAAGATAATAAATTGGCATGATGTGGTGCCATAGAGGATCTTTTGACGTTCAGCATGAGTCCACAATAGAGGTCGGACATGGACGATTTTTCATTCCCGGTTACCGACCCGTTACCGAAACTTGTTTGTTTTTTATTCATTTCGCTGCCGTTTTCAATGAAAAGTTAGGTTAAATAATTTTGGGTCTGAAGTTAAACGACCACATTTGAAAAATTCCGTTCACAGGGAATAGAACTTGCAGATATACTTAAAAAAAATTTGGCTACTTCTTGTAGTATTGGAAAATTGCTCATTTTACTCCAATATAAGAAAACATCTTTATAATCTTCAATTTTGTTTGGACGTAATTGTGAATATTTGTACAATTCATCCTCTTCTGAATTTTTTTTTCGTTCATTATTATTAATTCTTCAATAATGTTTGAAATATGTTTTTTGACAACATTCTTGTACTCCACAACTGCAAATATAAAATATTCATACAATTTGATAGTATAATAATTTTATTATAACTTTCACGCTGGTAGCTGAATCGGCAACGACTCTCGGCTTGACCAATAATAAAGGTCCTAGGTTCAAGTGCAACCAATGCCCTAGTAACCCAAAGGCGCAAATGAAAACATGCAGCCTAAGTGGCCTGGAAGCCCGTTCGGGTTATACGCCACTATAATAATGCTCGTCATTATTATTATTAATGGGCATCTTTTTTTGTCAAAATGATCAACTGAGCATTCAACTGGAAATTAATAATTCAAATTCAAAGTAGGAATTTATAAAATAAAAATTATATAACTGACCATTTTGATTTCATCTGACAAGTTTTCATCATCACCCATTTGTTCTAATCTCCCTAATAGTCATGGGCGGCGATCCTGGGGGGGTCCTGACCTTAGGATCGCCCCAGGATCGCCGCCCATGATGTGTAGTTATAGTGATATCTATCTAAAACAAAAATATTCTTTGCTTACTTAAATACCCCTTCAAATGGGCGGCGATCCTGGGGAAGTCCTGACCCCAGGACCCCCCAGGATCGCCGCCCATGCTAATAGTTGATCTCACCATAACATTTTCAAATGTAATGTTGGAGATTTTGACAATGACAACGCAATGGTGGCTTCGTTATACATTTCTATTGCATTTGATACTTATTTTAAGTACGAAGTATCTATGAAGTAGAGATTTCCATACTTAGAAGTTTGCTGAAAAATCATTGTTAAAGAATCCAATCCCAATAACTTTTATTCCAGTTTTCACCGTTTCCAATTTAAAAGTTGATTCCCGTTCCCGATTTGAATGTTGATTCCCGTTCCCGTCCCGAAAACCTATTCTCGGCTTCCGACTTTTCCCGTCCCGAAATTAATTTTCATTCCCGTTTCCGCGGGAGTCCCGCGGGTACCCGGTCAGAATATTAACTAAAGTTGTGGTTAAATCAAACTACAAGTTTTATATCACATGACTGCCAAAAAGAAATGCTGAGGCTTTCAGCTCATTCTATCATTAGAAACACAGTGTGCACTGTCAATGCCGAATCATGTGGTGTTGGGGTTGACGGCACACAAGACTGCAATGGGTTAGAGCAAGAATCGATATGCATTCATTATGTTGATAAAACCCTAAATGTTAATGAACAGTTTATTGGTTTATTCAGCCCACCAGACACGAGCGCTAAAACATTATCTGCTGTAGTAAAAGATTTTCTGATCAGAATTATGCTACCCATAGAAAACCTCAGAGCTCAGACTTATGACGGTGCTGCTAACATGAGCGGCCGATATAACGGTTGTGAAGCTATTATCAGCAGTGAGCATCCGCTTGTATTGTTTTTCCACTGTTCTGCATACCGTGCAAATCTTGTTGCACAGCACACAGCTGCCGCAAATACCTTTGTGAGCAATTCACTTCAGTTTATCCAAAAGAGTTAGGTGCTTTTTAAAATCGTTCGGGGAAGGTCAAGAAGCAGTTTAGTGATGCTTTAGTGTCTCTTATAATTGACGTTCCTGATGAGCCACTGTATAAAAAGTATAGTATAAAACTTCTATGTCCTACAAGATGACTTAACAGAGTTTCTACAGTGACTTTTGTGCTTGAATATTATGAAGTTAGCTTGGAATCATTTGCTTCCATTGGTACTGCTGATGAAACAGCTGTAAAGGCTAGAAGCCTTTTTTCAACAGGGCACTAGCTCACTGGCCCTCAAGGTAGTTTTTTTGGTGTTTTTATTTTTGGAACAGTTTAACAAGTCGTTGCAATCAACAAGTGAAAAGGTCAATGAAATGGTTGCAGAAACTGATTCAATTATTGCAAGAACTGCGTCGCCTACGATCAGATGAGCAGTTTAACGCGATTTTCAGAGATGTCAACAGTATGGTTTTGGCATAGGATCTCAAGCCGATTGCTGTACCTCGGGTGCGAAAGCTGGGCCCAGCTTATGTAGCAACAACACCAGAGGAACATTATCGAGCAGCATATTAAGCTGTCATAGACATTGCAATCATGCAACTCACATAAAGGTTTAATCGAGATTCTCCTGGTTTGCGTTCATACTTGCCGTTGGAGACAATGTTGCTAGCTGGTGAAGTGAACCATGATATTTGCAAGCAGTATCGTGAGTTAAATAAAACTGGTCTTTGTTCACAGTTAACTATGTTTAAAGACCAGAATGAACTTTAGCACAAACGCAAAAAATTATGCAAGCTATGATCACGGAAGCCAGACATCTGTTTCCTTAGGTTGAAAGATTGATCAGGTTGATGCTTGTGTGTCCAATAGCGTCATGTACTGCAGAAAGATCTTTTAGTGCTTTGCGGCGTCTTAAGACTTGGTTGCGTGCACCTATGACACAGCCTCGCTTGAATTCACTGGCCATTTGTCATGCACATCAGGATATTTTTGACAGTCTGGATTTGAAAAGACTAGCAAAAGAATTTGCTAGTCGGTCAGACATTCAAAGGGGTCTTTTTGGAAATTGGAGTAAACTAGCTGTGGGGAGAGGGCAGAAGGACAGACTTTATGTTATCTAAATGGCCAAAAAAATCTTCCAATGTATATTTGTTTATAACTTTGGCAAATTTTAATCTATTTCTAATTTTTTAAACTATTGTACTCAGAAATGAATGGAAAACAAGATTTAATAAAATGTATTTGATGGGTTGATGGCTAGTTGTAATTGAATTTATATAGATGACAAATAATAAAAGGGACCAAAATCGCTGTTGTTTATCTTCAAATCGCTCATAGTGGCAATAGAAAAGTATTTTTATTGAGTATCAAACTTTTTTTTAAATGTTTGGTGATACAAATATTAATAGTTGATACAAAAAGAATTTGCACTACAGCAAACAATATTAAATAGTATCGCTTTTACTGTATTGGTCGATACCGGTTCTTTGATTCCAACCCTGGAGAGAATTCCCCCAAGATTTTCCGCAGATCGCCGCCTCTGGTTTCTATAGCGCTTTTTATCTAATTCAAAAACGCTTTCAAATTTTTTTTACAATAAAACGGTTTTTAGACCCCTAACTATCAATTTAAATAAGAAAAACAATCAACCTCACCCACACCACCATGAAAATCGCCGCTACAGAATCACTGTCTCCACCAATACAAAATTCAGTCATCACAACAGCACCAACATTCATCCCACAGCACAATCATCACCACATCATCCTCAAACCCACAAGACACAATCATTATTCTTCTCAATTTTCTGTCTTGCCACTGGTGCCGAGGCTGCGATAGAGGGTGAAAGAGAAGTCCTTGCCAAAGCTGGAACTGCTGCTGCTATGGAAGGTTTTCTCCTTTATGTCACAGTTCACTTGATTCCCTGCGGCCATCTTGGTCTGCTGCGGCCATTCCTTGACAGATTCAAAACAACCAACATTCGCACAAAAACATTCTAATTAATTAAATTTAATTTTTATTTAGACTTAAGATTTTAACATTATAATATACTATACCCAAAACCGTTTGTTCCACAAATTTATGTGAGCAGCTGCCAAAATTATTTTAGAAATTTTATTTATCATTTATTTTGGCGTTATTATTGTTTTTCGTAGATATTTATTCTTTTAACGTTAAGGTATTCAAAATCGGAGTTTTCATTGAAAGACCTCTTCATTCCGTGGCATTCGATTATAAATTGGGCAACTATATACTTTTTAGTAAAAAAAAAAGCGTTTTTGTCTTTACTAGTTTGGCCCATAAAGGCACTGCATTTTTTTAGAAGTTCATTCATGGACAGTTCAATCAATCTTTCCGAAATTGGCAAATTTGTCCTTTATGCTGACGACACTACAGTATTGTTCCAAGAAAAAAATGTTAATAATCTTATTTTAAAAGCAAATACTTTTCTTAGTTTGTTACATCAATGGACAATCGACAACCAACTCAAAAACAACTATGCAAAAACATGCAGCATTCTTTTTAGCGCTAAAATAAAAACAAACATTATTAATTATACACTTACAATTGATTCTTATATTATAGAGAGAGTCGATTATACAAAATTCTTAGGTATTTATATAACCAGTAATCTTTCTTGGAATGAACATATAACGTATATATCAAAAAAACTTTCAAAAAATATTGGTATTTTACATAAACTTAAACACAATTTACCATCTCATATAATTAAGTTACTCTATTCTACTTTAATTCTACCTTACTTGACCTATTGTCTCCCTTTATGGGGACTTGCTTGCAAAACTCATTTACATCCTTTAAATGTTATACAAAATAATTTTCTTAGAGTCCTGTTTAAATTACACTCTCATGACCACATATCTCATCTGTATCTTCCAGCTCAAATTTTAACAATCAATCAGTTATACATCTTTAAAACCTATATTCTTTTTCATAAACTTATAATAAAAAACACATTTAATACATTCCTTCACATTCAACTGCACACGAACATTGAGAATTAAGAACTAACCCTAACCCTAACCCTAACCGTAACCTTAACCCTAACCCTAACCTCAACCCTAACCTCAACCCTAACCCTAACCTTATCCCTAACCCTAACCCTAACCCTAACCCTAACCTTAACCCTAACCTTAACCCTAACCCTAACCCTAACCCTAACCCTAACCCTAACCCTAACCCTAACCCTAACCCTAACCCTAACCCTAACCCTAACCCTAACCCTAACCCTAACCCTAACCCTAACCCTAACCCTAACCCTAACCCTAACCCTAACCCTAACCCTAACCCTAACCCTAACCCTAACCCTAACCCTAACCCTAACCCTAACCCTAACCCTAACCCTAACCCTAACCCTAACCCTAACCCTAACCCTAACCCTAACCCTAACCCTAACCCTACTACTTACAAACACCAAGAACCAATTTCTATCTGAATAGTCCAATCTATGCAGGGCTCCAACTCTGGAACAGATTGCTATTGAATTTGAAGAATATACAGAAAACCCTTAATTTTAAGAAAATAATTAAACCACTTATAATTTCCAATCACTTTAATTAATTTCTTCTGTAAATCAATGAAAACATTTGTTATTATTAACAATTCTTTTAATTTGTGAATTTAATTAAGAAGTTCATGTATGATTTTATTTTTCTAAGAGATCATACAAGCATTTATTTTCTTCGGTTTCTAATATATTTGTTTGCAAATAAACGAATTATTGATATTAATCAATCACTAATGATTTGTATAGCGCCCTTTACCAAGTGAACAAAGGCGCTCTTCAAATAATTTTTTTAAATAAAACGGTTTTTAGACCACTACCAATATATATATATATATATATAAATTTAAATATATAAAAAAACAATCAATCAACCTCAATAATCCAATCTCACCCACACCACCATGACAATCATCGCCAAAAAATCACTATCACCACAAATAAAAAATTCAATCATCCCCACAATACCAACACTCATACCACAGCACAATCATCACCACATCATCCTCAAAACAACAAAACACAATCATCATTCTTCTCAATTTTCTGTCTTGCCACTGGTGCCGAGACTGCGATAGAGGGTGAAGGAGAAGTCCCTGCCAACGCTGGTACTGCTGCTATGGAAGGATTTCTCCTTTATGTCGCAGCTCACTTGATTCCCTGCGGCCATCTTGGTCTGCTGCGGCCATTCCTTGACAGATTCAAAAAAACCAACATTCGCACTAAAAACATTCTAATTAATAAATTTAATTTTTATTTAGACTTAAGATTCTAAAATTTTAATGTATTATACCCAAAACCGTTTATTCTAAAAATTTATTTGAGCGGCTGCCAAAATGGCAGCCGCTAACCAAAGATCAAGATCAGTTCGCCATCTATGTAATTTTGCCATAATATAAAATTTAAAATAGCAAAATCAGTGACTGAATTGTTATAGTTAGTGAGTGGTTGTGATAATTGAATAAAAGTAGTTTGGCTGGTGTGTTAGTGGAGTGATCTTACAATTGTGAATTTTTGATAAACTTAAAACTTAAAAATTCAATACACAAACACAAATCGACGTTAGCGTATTTTCTTCAATGTGGTTATTCAAGTTAATAAAATCATCATTTATTGTGGAACTCACGAATTTTATGTGCGGTGATCCAAAAAGTGGGGAGGCCTGGGGTCCAGACCCCTCTTCCCCCCACTTAAAAAAACATTTTTCAACTTTCGTTTTGATACGAAAATTTTATTAAACATTGAATAGTTTTGCTTTAGATAGCTATAACTATAACTACACATACCTAAAATGTATTAGTATGTAAACATTCTGTTTTATTCCATGTTTGATGATTATATTCGAATCAAAACAAGAGTTTTTTTTAATAATTGAAAAAAGTGGGAAGATCCGGACCCCCAGAATCGCCTCCCATGGTCCAGACCCCCCAATTTTTGGTAGTGAAGGAGTCCACTTCAATGGTTTGGACCACAGGACCACCGTCTATGCTGAATAGAACTCCCCCCCCCACCAAGATTTGACGCAGACTGCCGCCTCTGGTAAAAATGCCGTTTCTTGATCAGCACAACCTTTTCTTTTTCTATTGTTTTACGAGTCCGAGATGAAAGCACGGAAGCGTCCTGGCAGACCAAGGATGTCATACAGACAAAAAATCTCGTCATAGACTGACCCAGGGCAGCCAACGATTAAAGCCATCCAGCTCAAATCGTGGGCTGTGAACAAAATGCTTGGAGTCATTTTGTCGTGCCGCGGAAAAAGAGGCCTCCTGGGCCACTTATCTGCGCCCGCTTGATGATGATGACTTTTTCTTTTGAAATATTTTTTATTATAAATTTGTATGATTAAATATTTTTTTGTCTTATTTAAAAATATTTTAATGTATATATAAATTATATTTGATCTGGTAAGTTTTCACAATTTTTGGATGGGTACTTGTACTAATGTTAAGCCTTGAAAACGCAAGGCATAAAAATGCCAATCAAAGAAAATATATTTTTTAACATTCAATCAAAAAAAATTCTATAGCGCTCTTCATCAAATTCAAGAGTGCTCGTAAATAAATTTGTTAATTAGATATATCTTCAGATCTTACGAAAAGTAAATAATGATTTAGAAGTAGTTAAATAAGGAGGTAATGTGATCCGAATATATGGACCTGCATAATGGAAAGAACGTTTAGCAAAAGAGTTATTAATGGAAGGGATAAAATAATGATTTTGAGTGGATGATCTTAAATTACATCTATGAGGGTGAGATATTAATGATTTGAGGTATATTGGGGATATTGGGGAGTTTTTTTATTTAAACATAAAAACACAGATTTTAAATATAATTCTAAATTTAATGGGGAGCCAATTTAATAAGATGAGAGAGGGTGTAATGTGACGATAAATAGGAGTACGACTAACGACTCTAGCCGCATAATTGAATACTTTATTTAATGGTTTTAAAGAAGATTCAGGTAAATTATAATAGAGTGAATTACAATAGTCAATTCGAGATAAAAAAAGTGCAGAAACTAACATCTTTAAAGAAGGGTCATCTAAGTAAGGTAATAATTGTCTGATACGTCTGAGATGAAAATAGCAAAATTTAGTAACTGATAGAATTTGGTTTGATAAGGTTAATTTTGAGTCAAAAATAAATCCTAAGCTACGAATATGATTAGATGGAACAATAGTATGAGCGGAAAATTTACATGGACCATTAATTAGTTTACCATTTTTATCAAAAAATATAGGTCCAAATTCTAGTGGATTCAATTTTAAAGACATTGAGCTAGACCAGTTTTCAATAGATAATAGACATGAAGATATAAATGACATAACAGTATTATAAGATGATATATCGAAGCTGACATATAACTGCGAATCGTCAGCATAGGAAAGGGAGTTGAGAGAATGAGAGAAAATGATAGAAGATAATTCAGAGACGTATAGAATACAAAACAAAAGACCAAGAATAGAACCTTGAGGAACACCATATGAGTAAGTAGATGAGAAGAGGTACAGTGATTTAAAGAAACATAAACAGATCTATTAGATCAATATGACTAAATCCATAAAAACGAAGAATCAATCATATTGAACTTATTTTTGAGTATAGTAGTAGTAACGAGTGGTCAACAGTATTAAAAGCGGCAGAGTAATCTAAGCAGACAAGTACAGAGCATTTTTTATTATCAAAAGCATAAATAAGGTCAAAATAAAGTTTCAAGAGGGACGATTCACAGTTATGGCCTGAACGAAAACCAGATTGTAATGAAGGGATAAGGGAGTTATCATTTAAAATGAGTAAATTTGTTGATAAACTACTTTTTCTAATATTTTGGAAATGAATTATAGATTAGAAATAGGTCTATGATTAGAAATTTGAGATGTGTCTAAAGACTTATTTTTTAATGTTGGTATGATAACAGAAGCTTTGTATAAAGTCGGAAGTGTAGAAGTAGAGAGCAGTGTTATTTTCATAATGAAAACGAAAACGACAATTCTGAATAATCGTTCCACGAAAACGAAAATAAAAACTAAATTTATTTTCAAAACGAAAAAGAAAATAAAAACTATAATTATTTCCAAAACGAAACTGAAATAAAAACTATAATTATTTTCAAAACGAAAATTAAATAAATTTCAAACTATGCCATAATATGCAAATGAATAATTTATATAAAAATATAGGTCTATGTTATAAACATTACTTTGGGCTTTATGAAAGTAGCGCCATTTATGAAACGTTATTTTATTACCGCTTCGCTTTGTCAATAAAATTATCACTAATTTTAATTGTAAATTTGTTCTTATATTTCCAATTTGTCATTACTCAATAATTTACGTACTCAATTCTTATAATATTTCAATTCGTTGTTTATTTTTAAAACTATTTTTTTTTGTTGGTCTATATTATTCACAGCCTGAAAGACGCATGCCATGTTACAATGGTTCTGAAAACCATGGTTCTTATGCGCCAAGGCGCCACTCCACACGACGTACAAATCTCTTAATGCATACGTCGCAAACACCGCATCATATACATTAGGTATATGATAGTTCATGGTTGCTTCCAAGGATTCGAACTGGTAACCTTTAAGTTGCAAGTCCGACGTCTACCAACTAAGCCATCCCCGCTCCCTAAGTTTTTTGTTGTTAATATACAGTTCTATTTTACTGTTTCATTTTAGGATCAATTAATTTTTTTAGATATAAAAAAATAGTGTTTAAAGTTGTAAATTTATATATTTTCAAAACTAAAATGAAAATAAAAACTTTAATTATTTTCAAAACTGAAACGAAAATAAAAACTTAAATTATTCTCAAAACAAAAACGAATATAAAAACTTTAATTATTTTCAAAACAAAAACGAAAATAAAAACTATAATTAATTCCAAAACGAAACTGAAATAAAAACTATAATTATTCTATGAAACGAAAATAACACTGGTAGAGAGAGACAGATTAACAATGAAAAGAATTATAGGGTAAAAAATATCAGACAATTCTTTAATCAAATAAGTTGGAATTATGTCAAGAGAACAAGTAGATGTAGACATAGAATTAATAATTAAGGACAGGTCAGGTTGAAAAATTAAAGAAAAACTGGCAAAATTAAATGCATTCTTGTTAATATAATTATAACGGCTTAGAATAGAGGAATTAATGTTAAAATTAGACCTTATTGTTTCTACTTTACTTGTTATGTAATAATGATAATCTTAAGAAGAGAAAGATGAAGGAGGTGGAAGGTTTTTATTTAATAATTTAGAAAGTGAATGCCAACGATTCTTTGAAGAAGAAGCGTTGACTATAGAAATTCTAAAATAATTACAGTGCTTAGAGAATAATATAGATTTGTATTGGTTAAGAGAAGACAAGTAAAGGTTATAATTAAAGGAAGAACTATAAGACCTAAACTTACGCTCATGTCTACGTGCAACCCGTTTCAGATTTGCACATTCACTGTCGAACCACCGAGACCGTTTCGACAGCAGACGTCATGAGCGCAAGTTTAAAGGTAAAATGATATCAAGAATTGAAGAAATAGAATCATTAAAATATGTAAGAAACTCATCAACATCAGTGAAACCATTAAAACAAAAATATTTAAATAGTAGAGTAAATGTGTCCTTATAAAAAATGTTCCAGTTTCTGCTATACATTTTGACAGTAGTATTATTAAAGTTATTATTTAGATTAAATTTGAAGTTAATTAGATAGTGATCAGAAGAGTGAAATTATTGGTAGATATATAAGATATTTGAGAAAGAGAAGAAGTTATAAAAAAATCAATAGTATTTGCAGATGAATGGTTTGGAGTAGATATATGTTGTGTTAAGTTGAAAGTATTGAGTATCTGGATGAATTTGGAAACATATGTATCAGTGGGTTTATTATAATGAAGATTAAAGTCACCTAGGATGGAGAAAGGAGTAGATAGGGAAAAGACATATTCAGTTAGGTTAGAGAACTCATCAATAAATTTAGAGATTGAGCCACTAGGAGCATAATAATGAATTTGAGAAAGTTGAAGCTACATATTAGGGTTTCAAAGGAGTTACTTTTAAAAGAAGTATCGAAGGAAGCACAAAGTGAATTTGTATATACCAAGCAGAGACCACCATAAGAGGAATGCTTATGAGAGGGTGGAAATAGTGGAGGTCTGCATGCATCTGAAAAAGTATAAGCAGGAGGAATGGCTGAAAGAAGGCTTGGAGAGTCAGAGGATTCATGCCAAGTTGCTGTTAGGCCTAAAATATCATTTTTAGAATGGTTTATTGAGTTATATATAACTGAAGACTTATTATTAATAGACCTAACATTAATGCTTGGTGTTATCCTGCGTCAATATTGTCGCAGGATAGCGTAGCCGCGCGGTTGGTGTTATCCTGCGTCCAGATTTTAGCGAGATACTTTTAACAATATTTTTTTCTTATTTATTAATATTTAGTGAATTTTCGTAAAATAACAATAATAAAATTATTATTTGTTAAATATTTTTTTGTATAATTCGTAATAATCATTGGATTTTCGTAAACTAACCTTTAACTTAACCTTAACCTAAAACTAAATAAATAAAATATTTATAATACTTGATTTATCAAAAATTACTCTAATAATTTGATTTATCTTTTATTTATAGTTTAATCATCTAATTTTTTTCACTCATTATAATTATAATTAATAAATTTGTTTTTTAGTCAATTTTATCCACTAAAAATCTTATATAATGGTACTTAAAAAATAATAGTTATTGATCAATCATCTTGATAAACCCTAACCCTAACCCTAACCCAAACCCAAACCCTAACCCCCAACCTTAACCTTAACCCTAATCTTAACCCTGAACCTAACCTTAATCCTAACCCGTATATTTGTGAAAATTGTTTTAATTAAATATCCATATTTTACTTTGATCATATTATATTTTTTTTCGAAAAAGAAAAATAAATAAAATTCTTGTATTAGACTAAGTTTAATAATAGAAATTTGCCAAGGTGTAATAATAAAAATAATAATATGTGAAATAGTTATTTACAACTTTACAGAACCAGTATACGACAGGTTTGCGTATTAGTCCAAGGCATTCAAATAAATCCTAACCTAAAATTTAGAAAGTATTAAAGTGGAATAATAATTTATTTTTAATAGTGAACCTATTTAAGTTTTGAAATAAATACATAAAAATATAATTATGAATTTATTACAATTAATTCATAACTTAAAATTACAAATTCACTAAATTAATAGATTATAAAATCTGGCCGCAGGATAACACCAACCGCGCGGCTACGCTATCCTGCGACAATATTGACGCAGGATATAATCTTTGAATATTAATTAAACCTATAGACAGATTATTATTTTTATTTGGTATTTTATTGGTATCATTTTTAAAGCTATTATAGTTATTTTTAGGCTTGTAATATTTGTAGATTTATGATTAAGTCGAGGGTTGTTGTGATTTATTTTCAGTATTATTATGAAAAATATTAACATTATGAGATTTTCTAAAATTATTAGTTAAGTTTTGGTAGAAAATCCTACGTTTGGCAGACCAATTTGGTTTCCCTTATGTCGAAGATAAACTTAATCCTAGTGTACATATAAAATAATGAAGTTGTACGAAAATAAAAATGAAATAAAAACTTGAAATATCGGTTGAAGATTTAAATTCCGAGAGCAAGCTTTGGTAAGCGATAAATTTAAAAACCAAAAAACAATATGAATTATATTTTTTATTCATGTTTGAAGTTTAAAAAAAATTATTGGATCAGAAGACAAACTATTCAACAAAATCATTAAACGGTTAAAGCGGCTGCCAAGATGGCTGCTGCTAACCAAAAACACAAAATGTTTACGTTACAATTATCAACAAAAAAAACAATAAGACCAAAATAAATTATGAATAAATTTTTTTAAATAAATAAATTTGTTTGAGTATTTTAATATAACTAAAAGGCATATTTGATCGGGTGGGTTGTCCAAATTTGTCGAGTGTGTGTCCAGAATTTTTCTGATGGGTTGTCCAATTTTTCGGATGGGTTGTCTAAAATTTGTCGGGTGGGTTGTCTGGTTACCGTTGATTAGGTGCATTTAATCATCATTTATTTAAAATAAATAATATATAATAATAAAAATATGCGTATTTAAAATGCGCCAAGGCACGCAACTGAGGCGCCACTCACACGACATAAGTCGTGAAACACCGCATCATATACACTAGGTATATGATAGCTCACGGTTGGTTGAACAGGGATTCAAACTGGCGACCTTTAAGTTGCAGGTCCAACGACTTTACCATTTAAGCCAACACGCTTACCAAAAAATAAAAACAAAAAACCTGAAATAACTTCGCAAACGAAGCTGTGGACTTTTAATAATACATTTTGGTTTTATTTTAACGATTCAATGTCACATTTTAAATTTATAAACAAAATTATTAACAAAGGAAAATTTCATTCAAATATTGTTGCCTGCAAGAGCAACACAAGTGGTTTTAACGAGTTATATAAACGATGCAGATCAGAGTTGACTGCAGGCTTTAAATTAATTTGTCTTCAACAGTTCAACTAGAGACATTTGAAGCACACTGAACGCCAAAGATTGGAGACTGCATCGAGGTGAAGGACGACAACTCATGCAGTACTCTCATGCCATCTTCAGCTTGTCCGCCTTAAACGTCCCTACTCTCATCATGTGCCACATGAACTTTCTATTATTACTCTACTCACTTTTTCATATCGAATTGTGCAGTTTTCCCGCCTGAAATGAATTATATACATTTATGAGTAATCAGTTATTTATAAAAATCATGAATCACATGTTGCCTTTAATTAACAAACGAAAAAATAAGTATTTTAAACGCATAAATACAATTCAATAGAACATTTAGTTGAAGCTTTGTTAAGCAGATAAGAATTGAGTAAATGGTTTAAAGTGGACATTTATAAAGTTATGGCACACATTAATCATAAAAAAGTGGACCTTTATCAAACACTTTGTGTAGTTTTAATGTAATTAGGAAGATTTAGAAGAGTACACTCAACATCTCAAAATCGAATCATATAATTTTATAAAGAATAATTATTTAAATATTCATCTTAATAAAAAACTCAATAATTCTAAAGAAAAAAATAATCTAACAAATATTGCCCCTTTGATGAAAACAATTTCTCTAAAAAAATGTAATATAACATTTATTAAAATGCCTCCCAGCTTTGAAGAATGTTTTGTAAATAACAAAAGCAGCAAAAAGCGAGCTAGCGCCTTCACACCCATTTAGGCAGCAAAGAGAGGATGAAAAAGGCTAGAGCCGCCACCGCCACCACAGGCAGCCACTCCATCCATTTACTTTTCGGCGTGATTTTGAGGAGCCACTCGAGAACCTTGACCTTGTTGCCACTGGAAGGCGCGTACCTGAGGCTGTTCGAAGGTGGTCGAGTCAGTGCAAGGCTTATATATGCAGCTCTTCCTACATTTCAATTCATTGCCGAATAGTTGACATTTATTCGATTCGTATTCAATCGAATAGTTGAATCAGATCGAATAGGAAAAGTAGTCACATAATAATTTTATAAATCATGATTTAAGCTAAACAATATCAAAACCTAACAAATTTTTGATTTCATAAGATTAGTTGGAAAATGTTGAATTGAAGAAAATCTATATTATTTGACGGCTATTTAAATTTTCGTACGTAATTTTTCACGAAAAAAGCTATTATTATGAGATGAAATGTTTTTTTAAACTAATTAAATTAATATTCAACTACTATTTATAGATACATTTCTTCTTTATTTACATTTTTTATAATCAATGTAGAAAATATAAAATAGAATACATGAAAAACTCTTAAATTGTTTTGTTGTTGATTTTTCTCCCAGATTGAATGTTTAAATTTTATAGGAACGTTACATAGCAACAGCCTCCAGTCAATTGATGGCGCCAGAGCACACGACCACAAGAAATCTTGAATGCATCTTTCTCTTTTCCCACTCGCCAAAGTCTACAATGTAAGCAAAAACGATTTCAAAATAATAAAAAACAATGTAACCAAAAACAATTTGTGGATCTCAATTTATTTTATTCATTACAACTTTTTTGAATTACAATAACAAAATTGTTTTTAATTTCAATGTAAAAAAAACTTTACATATGTTAATACTTTTATTTTTAATTTTTACATAAAATATTAAAAAATAGAAACAATAAGTAAAAGTAAAAATAAATAAAAAATCTTTTTTGCCCTTATTAATTCAAAAATGTTGGTTGATACAGAGTAAACCAACATTTAAAAAATATTGTTAGCAGCACATTTGTACATATAATTTGAATTAAAATTATAATCCTAATTTTGAAAATAAATAATAATGCGTAAACCAATTAGAACTGAACATCTAGATTGCAGCACAACCATTTCATTCCTTAACATCTTTAACTAAGGAAAAATTAAATAACATTATTTCAAAATTTGTTATTAAGAAAGCACTGTTTATCAAAAATGCAGATTCTATTGTTGAGAGAATGTTTCAGTCGAAAGTTTTTGGCGTGTAGCACTCTCTCTATAGGGAACCGGAACCGAGCCGAGTCGGAACCGTCACATTTCCGGAAGCCGGAGCCGAGCCAGGGAAAAATAGGCAGCTCTGCAAGCCTGATCAAAATCGCTATTGTTGTTTTGGAATGGTTTCAGTGGCAACAGAAAAGAATTGGTGTCGAACAGTTATCGTTTAAAATCTATTGGCGATACAAATAGCAATAGTTTAGAAGAAAAAAAGATCAGCAATACAGCAACCAATGCAGAAAAGTGTCGCTGATGTTATATTGGCCGATACCGATGCTTCGATGCTCAGTAGGTCTCCCATAGTCTTGAGCCCCGTTGGGCAACTTCCACAAAACTTTCTACCGATTTCCTCTTTCTCATGATTTTCTGATGTTCTCAAATAGTGGTTGAGCTGCGAGCCTGTTCTTTCCGCTGCATCTTCCTCCCATCGTTTCCTTTGTTCGCCTCTTTCTTCTCCATGAAGAACTGATTCGGCCAGAAGCGAGAGACATGACCACACCATCTCAGCTTCTTTCTTTACACTGCGGTCAGGAGGTCTTCATGGGGCCCAATAGTATTCGGACTTCATCGTTGTTGATTTCATCTCTGTAAGAAGTTCCAAGAAGTCTTCGGAAGCACCTCATTTGCATGCCTTGTATTCTTCGTTCCAAGTCCATTGACAACGTCCACGACTCGCAGGCGTACAGGGACATCAGCAAGGCACGCATCAGACGCATTTCTGAGCAGAGGCAAAGCTTTCCACCCCGACACTAACAAGCTCCCGAGGTTTGCAGCAGATCGCCGCTTCTACTACACAGTAATCTTACTCGATGGAACTCATTCGAATATTCGAATTAAATAGTAAATCAGGAACTTGGCGCAGCTCTAAACGATACGGCATAACACTCTAAAAATACTTTGTAAGCCTCCTTACTCCCAGATCTGCTACAATGCCACCTCTCCCCCCTCTTCCCTCCTCCTCTTCCCTCCAACTCACTCCAACTCACTCATTGATGAATTCAAGGTTCTGCTTCTTGATGAGGACTGCCTTGTGGTGCGAGAAGCAGTCGAAGGTCGCCTTGCCGTGGTAGGCTCCCATGCCACTCTCGCCCACGCCTCCGAAGGGCAGAGAAGATACTGAGGTGGTGAGAGGGTGGAGGAGAAGAGGTAGTGGAGGAGGTGAGGGAGTGGGAGGAGGTGAGGAAGTGGAGGAGGTGAGGGAGTGGAGGAGGTGAGGGAGTGGGAGAAGATGAGGGAGTGGAGGAGGTGAGAGAGTGGGAGGAAGTGAGAGAGTGGGAGAAGGTGAAGAAGTGGAAGAGGTGAGGGAGTGGAGGAAGTGAGGGAGTGAGAAGAGAGAAAGGAGTGGAGAAGGTGAGAGAGTGGAAGAGGTGAGGGAGTGGGAGGAGATGAGGGAGTGGGAGGAGATGAGGGAGTGGGAGGAGGTGAGGGAGTGGGAGAAGATGAGGCAGTAGGAAGAGGTGAGTGAGTGGAGGAGGTGAGGGTGTGGGAGGAGGTGAGGGAGTGGGAGGTGGTGAAGGAGTGGAGGAGGTGAGGGAGTGGAGGAGGTGAAGGAGTGGAAAAGGTGAAAAAGTGGAGGAGGTGAGGGAGTGGGAGATGAGGGAGTGAGAAGAGGTGAAGGAATGGGAGGAGGTGAAGAAGTGGAAAGAGGTTGAGAGGAGTTGAGAGAGTGAAAAGAGGTGAAGAGAAGGTGAGGGAGTGGAAACAAATTGAAAAGAGGTGAAGGAGTGGAAACAAATTGAGAAGAGGTGAGGGAGTGGAAACAAATTGAGAAGAGGTGAGGGAGTGGGAGGAAGTGAAGGAGTGGAAGGAGGTGAGGAGAAGGTGTGGGAGTCGGAAAAGATGAGGAGGAGGTGAGGAGGAGGTGAGAGAGTGGAAAAAGGTGGTGAGGGAGTGAAACAAGTTAAGAGGAAGTGAGGGAGTGGGAAGTGAGTAGGTGGTGAGAGTGAGAGAAAGGGGTAAGTGACCACTCATCTGCACGAGCAAGTCATTGACGACGAGCGAGCCACTCTTGGTGCCCGTCCTGAACACCTCAATGCTCTTCTGCTCCTTGCTGAAGAGGTAGATCACCAAGGGGTGTGGTCTGAGGGGGAGGTGGGTGTGGTCTGAGGGGGATGTGGGTGTGGTCTGAGGGAGGTGGGTGTGGTCTGAGGGGGAAGTGGGTGTGGTCTGAGGGAGGTGGGTGTGGTCTGAGGGAGGTGGGTGTGGTCTGAGGGGGAGATGGGTGTGGTCTGAGGGAAGTGGGTGTGGTCTGAGGGGGAGGTGGGTGTAATCTGAGGGAGGTGGGTGTGGTCTGAGGGGGAGGTGGGTGTGGTCTGAGGGAGGTGGGTGTGGTCTGAGGGGGAGGTGGGTGTGGTCTGAGAGGAAAGTGGGTGTGGTCTGAGGGGAAGGAAGGTGTGGTCTGAGGGGGAGGTGATTGTGGTCTGAGGGGGAGGTGGGTGTGGTCTGAGGGGGAGGAGGGTGTGGTCTGAGGGGAAGGAAGGTGTGGTCTGAGGGGGAGATGATTGTGGTCTGAGGGGGAGGTGGGTGTGGTCTGAGAGGAAGGTGGGTGTGGTCTAGAGGTCGGACCGGGTACCCGATCTGACCGGGTACCCGCGGGACTCCCGCGGGAACGGGAATGAAAATTAATTTCGGGACGGGAAAAGTCGGAAACCGGGAATAGGTTTTCGGGACTGGGAACGGGAACGGGAATCAACATTCAAATCGGGAACGGGAATCAACTTTTAAATCGGGAACGGGAAAAACGGGAATAACAGTTATTGGGATTGGATTCTTTAACAATGATTTTTCAGCAAACTTCTAAGTATGGAATCTTTATTTCATTGATACTCCGTACTTAAAATAAGTATTAAATGCAATGGAAATGTATAACGAAGCCACCATTGCCAATATCAAAATCTCCAACACTACATTTGAAGTTGTTATGATGAGTCCAAAGATTAGGGAGATTAGAACAAATGGGTGATGATGAAAACTTTTCAGATGAAATAAAAATGGTCAGTTATATAATTTTAATTTTATAAATTAATACTTTTAATTTGAATGATTAATTTCCAAATGATTGCTCAGTTGATCATTTCGACAAAAGAAAAGATGCCATTGATCTTATTCGTATGACAGCATGTCTGTTGCATCCCCAGTATGAAAGAATAATAGGAAAAAAGTTTGGGATAGAAAAGAAATAAATACCAAGACTTTCATTAGAGAAAATTCAATTATATTTTGTACAGCCAGACCAAGCTGCAGTGCCTTTGAGAAAAAAAACAAATGATGGGTATTTAGACCTATTATGTTTGTTTTTATAACGTAAAAATTATAGTAAAAATATTATACTATCAAATTATACGAATGATTTTATATTTGCAGTTGTGGAGAATAAGAATGTTGTTAAAAAATATATTTCTAACATTATTGAAGAATTAGTAATAATGAACAAAGAAAAAAATTCAGAAGAGGATGAATTGAACAAATATTCACAATTACGTCCCCAAAAAAATTGAAAATTATAAAGATGTTTTATTTTATTGGAGTAAAATGAGCAAATTTAAAATAGTACAAGAAGTAGCCAAAATTTTGTTTAGTATATCTGCAAGTTATATTCGCTGTGAACAGAATTTTTCAATATGTGGTCGTTTAACTTCAGACCCAAAATCCTCTCATTTGAAAGCTGAAACTCTTAACGGTTTAACCAGTGTGGAAAGCAATAAAGACTTGATTGAATTACTCAAAAACAATACTTTCATTTCAATAAATATTGAAATTTAAATCGTGTTTTTTTTATTTCATTAAAAGAAATATTCTCTGACTTTCAAATAATAAATTTTAAGAAATTTTAGAACTAGCAAGTTTGGGACCAGTGAAAATGGCAGCAAAAATGAATAAAAAAACAAAAAGCTTTCGGGAACGGGTCGGGACGGGAATCAAAATTCTGATGTCCCATCGGGAACGGGACGGGACGGGAAAAAAAATTCGGGAACGGGAATGGACGGGAATCAAAATTCTGATGTCCCATCGGGAACGGGATGGGACGGGAAAACAAATTTTGGGAACGGGACGGGACCGGGAATGAAAAATCGTCCATGTCCGACCTCTTGTG